>JAWQEG010003484.1:0-50000 GCA_033782935.1 Petrolisthes cinctipes | reverse complement strand
CTTAGTCTTAGTCTTAGTCTTAGTCTTAGTCTTAGTCTTAGTCTTAGTCTTAGTCTTAGTCTTAGTCTTAGTCTTAGTCTTAGTCTTAGTCTTAGTCTTAGTCTTAGTCTTAGTCTTAGTCTTAGTCTTAGTCTTAGTCTTAGTCTTAGTCTTAGTCTTAGTCTTAGTCTTAGTCTTAGTCTTAGTCTTAGTCTTAGTCTTAGTCTTAGTCTTAGTCTTAGTCTTAGTCTTAGTCTTAGTCTTAGTCTTAGTCTTAGTCTTAGTCTTAGTCTTAGTCTTAGTCTTAGTCTTAGTCTTAGTCTTAGTCTTAGTCTTAGTCTTAGTCTTAGTCTTAGTCTTAGTCTTAGTCTTAGTCTTAGTCTTAGTCTTAGTCTTAGTCTTAGTCTTAGTCTTAGTCTTAGTCTTAGTCTTAGTCTTAGTCTTAGTCTTAGTCTTAGTCTTAGTCTTAGTCTTAGTCTTAGTCTTAGTCTTAGTCTTAGTCTTAGTCTTAGTCTTAGTCTTAGTCTTAGTCTTAGTCTTAGTCTTAGTCTTAGTCTTAGTCTTAGTCTTAGTCTTAGTCTTAGTCTTAGTCTTAGTCTTAGTTTAGTCTTAGTCTTAGTCTTAGTCTTAGTCTTAGTCTTAGTCTTAGTCTTAGTCTTAGTCTTAGTCTTAGTCTTAGTCTTAGTCTTAGTCTTAGTCTTAGTCTTAGTCTTAGTCTTAGTCTTAGTCTTAGTCTTAGTCTTAGTCTTAGTCTTAGTCTTAGTCTTAGTCTTAGTCTTAGTCTTAGTCTTAGTCTTAGTCTTAGTCTTAGTCTTAGTCTTAGTCTTAGTCTTAGTCTTAGTCTTAGTCTTAGTCTTAGTCTTAGTCTTAGTCTTAGTCTTAGTCTTAGTCTTAGTCTTAGTCTTAGTCTTAGTCTTAGTCTTAGTCTTAGTCTTAGTCTTAGTCTTAGTCTTAGTCTTAGTCTTAGTCTTAGTCTTAGTCTTAGTCTTAGTCTTAGTCTTAGTCTTAGTCTTAGTCTTAGTCTTAGTCTTAGTCTTAGTCTTAGTCTTAGTCTTAGTCTTAGTCTTAGTCTTAGTCTTAGTCTTAGTCTTAGTCTTAGTCTTAGTCTTAGTCTTAGTCTTAGTCTTAGTCTTAGTCTTAGTCTTAGTCTTAGTCTTAGTCTTAGTCTTAGTCTTAGTCTTAGTCTTAGTCTTAGTCTTAGTCTTAGTCTTAGTCTTAGTCTTAGTCTTAGTCTTAGTCTTAGTCTTAGTCTTAGTCTTAGTCTTAGTCTTAGTCTTAGTAGTCTTAGTCTTAGTCTTAGTCTTAGTCTTAGTCTTAGTCTTAGTCTTAGTCTTAGTCTTAGTCTTAGTCTTAGTCTTAGTCTTAGTCTTAGTCTTAGTCTTAGTCTTAGTCTTAGTCTTAGTCTTAGTCTTAGTCTTAGTCTTAGTCTTAGTCTTAGTCTTAGTCTTAGTCTTAGTCTTAGTCTTAGTCTTAGTCTTAGTCTTAGTCTTAGTCTTAGTCTTAGTCTTAGTCTTAGTCTTAGTCTTAGTCTTAGTCTTAGTCTTAGTCTTAGTCTTAGTCTTAGTCTTAGTCTTAGTCTTAGTCTTAGTCTTAGTCTTAGTCTTAGTCTTAGTCTTAGTCTTAGTCTTAGTCTTAGTCTTAGTCTTAGTCTTAGTCTTAGTCTTAGTCTTAGTCTTAGTCTTAGTCTTAGTCTTAGTCTTAGTCTTAGTCTTAGTCTTAGTCTTAGTCTTAGTCTTAGTCTTAGTCTTAGTCTTAGTCTTAGTCTTAGTCTTAGTCTTAGTCTTAGTCTTAGTCTTAGTCTTAGTCTTAGTCTTAGTCTTAGTCTTAGTCTTAGTCTTAGTCTTAGTCTTAGTCTTAGTCTTAGTCTTAGTCTTAGTCTTAGTCTTAGTCTTAGTCTTAGTCTTAGTCTTAGTCTTAGTCTTAGTCTTAGTCTTAGTCTTAGTCTTAGTCTTAGTCTTAGTCTTAGTCTTAGTCTTAGTCTTAGTCTTAGTCTTAGTCTTAGTCTTAGTCTTAGTCTTAGTCTTAGTCTTAGTCTTAGTCTTAGTCTTAGTCTTAGTCTTAGTCTTAGTCTTAGTCTTAGTCTTAGTCTTAGTCTTAGTCTTAGTCTTAGTCTTAGTCTTAGTCTTAGTCTTAGTCTTAGTCTTAGTCTTAGTCTTAGTCTTAGTCTTAGTCTTAGTCTTAGTCTTAGTCTTAGTCTTAGTCTTAGTCTTAGTCTTAGTCTTAGTCTTAGTCTTAGTCTTAGTCTTAGTCTTAGTCTTAGTCTTAGTCTTAGTCTTAGTCTTAGTCTTAGTCTTAGTCTTAGTCTTAGTCTTAGTCTTAGTCTTAGTCTTAGTCTTAGTCTTAGTCTTAGTCTTAGTCTTAGTCTTAGTCTTAGTCTTAGTCTTAGTCTTAGTCTTAGTCTTAGTCTTAGTCTTAGTCTTAGTCTTAGTCTTAGTCTTAGTCTTAGTCTTAGTCTTAGTCTTAGTCTTAGTCTTAGTCTTAGTCTTAGTCTTAGTCTTAGTCTTAGTCTTAGTCTTAGTCTTAGTCTTAGTCTTAGTCTTAGTCTTAGTCTTAGTCTTAGTCTTAGTCTTAGTCTTAGTCTTAGTCTTAGTCTTAGTCTTAGTCTTAGTCTTAGTCTTAGTCTTAGTCTTAGTCTTAGTCTTAGTCTTAGTCTTAGTCTTAGTCTTAGTCTTAGTCTTAGTCTTAGTCTTAGTCTTAGTCTTAGTCTTAGTCTTAGTCTTAGTCTTAGTCTTAGTCTTAGTCTTAGTCTTAGTCTTAGTCTTAGTCTTAGTCTTAGTCTTAGTCTTAGTCTTAGTCTTAGTCTTAGTCTTAGTCTTAGTCTTAGTCTTAGTCTTAGTCTTAGTCTTAGTCTTAGTCTTAGTCTTAGTCTTAGTCTTAGTCTTAGTCTTAGTCTTAGTCTTAGTCTTAGTCTTAGTCTTAGTCTTAGTCTTAGTCTTAGTCTTAGTCTTAGTCTTAGTCTTAGTCTTAGTCTTAGTCTTAGTCTTAGTCTTAGTCTTAGTCTTAGTCTTAGTCTTAGTCTTAGTCTTAGTCTTAGTCTTAGTCTTAGTCTTAGTCTTAGTCTTAGTCTTAGTCTTAGTCTTAGTCTTAGTCTTAGTCTTAGTCTTAGTCTTAGTCTTAGTCTTAGTCTTAGTCTTAGTCTTAGTCTTAGTCTTAGTCTTAGTCTTAGTCTTAGTCTTAGTCTTAGTCTTAGTCTTAGTCTTAGTCTTAGTCTTAGTCTTAGTCTTAGTCTTAGTCTTAGTCTTAGTCTTAGTCTTAGTCTTAGTCTTAGTCTTAGTCTTAGTCTTAGTCTTAGTCTTAGTCTTAGTCTTAGTCTTAGTCTTAGTCTTAGTCTTAGTCTTAGTCTTAGTCTTAGTCTTAGTCTTAGTCTTAGTCTTAGTCTTAGTCTTAGTCTTAGTCTTAGTCTTAGTCTTAGTCTTAGTCTTAGTCTTAGTCTTAGTCTTAGTCTTAGTCTTAGTCTTAGTCTTAGTCTTAGTCTTAGTCTTAGTCTTAGTCTTAGTCTTAGTCTTAGTCTTAGTCTTAGTCTTAGTCTTAGTCTTAGTCTTAGTCTTAGTCTTAGTCTTAGTCTTAGTCTTAGTCTTAGTCTTAGTCTTAGTCTTAGTCTTAGTCTTAGTCTTAGTCTTAGTCTTAGTCTTAGTCTTAGTCTTAGTCTTAGTCTTAGTCTTAGTCTTAGTCTTAGTCTTAGTCTTAGTCTTAGTCTTAGTCTTAGTCTTAGTCTTAGTCTTAGTCTTAGTCTTAGTCTTAGTCTTAGTCTTAGTCTTAGTCTTAGTCTTAGTCTTAGTCTTAGTCTTAGTCTTAGTCTTAGTCTTAGTCTTAGTCTTAGTCTTAGTCTTAGTCTTAGTCTTAGTCTTAGTCTTAGTCTTAGTCTTAGTCTTAGTCTTAGTCTTAGTCTTAGTCTTAGTCTTAGTCTTAGTCTTAGTCTTAGTCTTAGTCTTAGTCTTAGTCTTAGTCTTAGTCTTAGTCTTAGTCTTAGTCTTAGTCTTAGTCTTAGTCTTAGTCTTAGTCTTAGTCTTAGTCTTAGTCTTAGTCTTAGTCTTAGTCTTAGTCTTAGTCTTAGTCTTAGTCTTAGTCTTAGTCTTAGTCTTAGTCTTAGTCTTAGTCTTAGTCTTAGTCTTAGTCTTAGTCTTAGTCTTAGTCTTAGTCTTAGTCTTAGTCTTAGTCTTAGTCTTAGTCTTAGTCTTAGTCTTAGTCTTAGTCTTAGTCTTAGTCTTAGTCTTAGTCTTAGTCTTAGTCTTAGTCTTAGTCTTAGTCTTAGTCTTAGTCTTAGTCTTAGTCTTAGTCTTAGTCTTAGTCTTAGTCTTAGTCTTAGTCTTAGTCTTAGTCTTAGTCTTAGTCTTAGTCTTAGTCTTAGTCTTAGTCTTAGTCTTAGTCTTAGTCTTAGTCTTAGTCTTAGTCTTAGTCTTAGTCTTAGTCTTAGTCTTAGTCTTAGTCTTAGTCTTAGTCTTAGTCTTAGTCTTAGTCTTAGTCTTAGTCTTAGTCTTAGTCTTAGTCTTAGTCTTAGTCTTAGTCTTAGTCTTAGTCTTAGTCTTAGTCTTAGTCTTAGTCTTAGTCTTAGTCTTAGTCTTAGTCTTAGTCTTAGTCTTAGTCTTAGTCTTAGTCTTAGTCTTAGTCTTAGTCTTAGTCTTAGTCTTAGTCTTAGTCTTAGTCTTAGTCTTAGTCTTAGTCTTAGTCTTAGTCTTAGTCTTAGTCTTAGTCTTAGTCTTAGTCTTAGTCTTAGTCTTAGTCTTAGTCTTAGTCTTAGTCTTAGTCTTAGTCTTAGTCTTAGTCTTAGTCTTAGTCTTAGTCTTAGTCTTAGTCTTAGTCTTAGTCTTAGTCTTAGTCTTAGTCTTAGTCTTAGTCTTAGTCTTAGTCTTAGTCTTAGTCTTAGTCTTAGTCTTAGTCTTAGTCTTAGTCTTAGTCTTAGTCTTAGTCTTAGTCTTAGTCTTAGTCTTAGTCTTAGTCTTAGTCTTAGTCTTAGTCTTAGTCTTAGTCTTAGTCTTAGTCTTAGTCTTAGTCTTAGTCTTAGTCTTAGTCTTAGTCTTAGTCTTAGTCTTAGTCTTAGTCTTAGTCTTAGTCTTAGTCTTAGTCTTAGTCTTAGTCTTAGTCTTAGTCTTAGTCTTAGTCTTAGTCTTAAGTCTTAGTCTTAGTCTTAGTCTTAGTCTTAGTCTTAGTCTTAGTCTTAGTCTTAGTCTTAGTCTTAGTCTTAGTCTTAGTCTTAGTCTTAGTCTTAGTCTTAGTCTTAGTCTTAGTCTTAGTCTTAGTCTTAGTCTTAGTCTTAGTCTTAGTCTTAGTCTTAGTCTTAGTCTTAGTCTTAGTCTTAGTCTTAGTCTTAGTCTTAGTCTTAGTCTTAGTCTTAGTCTTAGTCTTAGTCTTAGTCTTAGTCTTAGTCTTAGTCTTAGTCTTAGTCTTAGTCTTAGTCTTAGTCTTAGTCTTAGTCTTAGTCTTAGTCTTAGTCTTAGTCTTAGTCTTAGTCTTAGTCTTAGTCTTAGTCTTAGTCTTAGTCTTAGTCTTAGTCTTAGTCTTAGTCTTAGTCTTAGTCTTAGTCTTAGTCTTAGTCTTAGTCTTAGTCTTAGTCTTAGTCTTAGTCTTAGTCTTAGTCTTAGTCTTAGTCTTAGTCTTAGTCTTAGTCTTAGTCTTAGTCTTAGTCTTAGTCTTAGTCTTAGTCTTAGTCTTAGTCTTAGTCTTAGTCTTAGTCTTAGTCTTAGTCTTAGTCTTAGTCTTAGTCTTAGTCTTAGTCTTAGTCTTAGTCTTAGTCTTAGTCTTAGTCTTAGTCTTAGTCTTAGTCTTAGTCTTAGTCTTAGTCTTAGTCTTAGTCTTAGTCTTAGTCTTAGTCTTAGTCTTAGTCTTAGTCTTAGTCTTAGTCTTAGTCTTAGTCTTAGTCTTAGTCTTAGTCTTAGTCTTAGTCTTAGTCTTAGTCTTAGTCTTAGTCTTAGTCTTAGTCTTAGTCTTAGTCTTAGTCTTAGTCTTAGTCTTAGTCTTAGTCTTAGTCTTAGTCTTAGTCTTAGTCTTAGTCTTAGTCTTAGTCTTAGTCTTAGTCTTAGTCTTAGTCTTAGTCTTAGTCTTAGTCTTAGTCTTAGTCTTAGTCTTAGTCTTAGTCTTAGTCTTAGTCTTAGTCTTAGTCTTAGTCTTAGTCTTAGTCTTAGTCTTAGTCTTAGTCTTAGTCTTAGTCTTAGTCTTAGTCTTAGTCTTAGTCTTAGTCTTAGTCTTAGTCTTAGTCTTAGTCTTAGTCTTAGTCTTAGTCTTAGTCTTAGTCTTAGTCTTAGTCTTAGTCTTAGTCTTAGTCTTAGTCTTAGTCTTAGTCTTAGTCTTAGTCTTAGTCTTAGTCTTAGTCTTAGTCTTAGTCTTAGTCTTAGTCTTAGTCTTAGTCTTAGTCTTAGTCTTAGTCTTAGTCTTAGTCTTAGTCTTAGTCTTAGTCTTAGTCTTAGTCTTAGTCTTAGTCTTAGTCTTAGTCTTAGTCTTAGTCTTAGTCTTAGTCTTAGTCTTAGTCTTAGTCTTAGTCTTAGTCTTAGTCTTAGTCTTAGTCTTAGTCTTAGTCTTAGTCTTAGTCTTAGTCTTAGTCTTAGTCTTAGTCTTAGTCTTAGTCTTAGTCTTAGTCTTAGTCTTAGTCTTAGTCTTAGTCTTAGTCTTAGTCTTAGTCTTAGTCTTAGTCTTAGTCTTAGTCTTAGTCTTAGTCTTAGTCTTAGTCTTAGTCTTAGTCTTAGTCTTAGTCTTAGTCTTAGTCTTAGTCTTAGTCTTAGTCTTAGTCTTAGTCTTAGTCTTAGTCTTAGTCTTAGTCTTAGTCTTAGTCTTAGTCTTAGTCTTAGTCTTAGTCTTAGTCTTAGTCTTAGTCTTAGTCTTAGTCTTAGTCTTAGTCTTAGTCTTAGTCTTAGTCTTAGTCTTAGTCTTAGTCTTAGTCTTAGTCTTAGTCTTAGTCTTAGTCTTAGTCTTAGTCTTAGTCTTAGTCTTAGTCTTAGTCTTAGTCTTAGTCTTAGTCTTAGTCTTAGTCTTAGTCTTAGTCTTAGTCTTAGTCTTAGTCTTAGTCTTAGTCTTAGTCTTAGTCTTAGTCTTAGTCTCTTAGTCTTAGTCTTAGTCTTAGTCTTAGTCTTAGTCTTAGTCTTAGTCTTAGTCTTAGTCTTAGTCTTAGTCTTAGTCTTAGTCTTAGTCTTAGTCTTAGTCTTAGTCTTAGTCTTAGTCTTAGTCTTAGTCTTAGTCTTAGTCTTAGTCTTAGTCTTAGTCTTAGTCTTAGTCTTAGTCTTAGTCTTAGTCTTAGTCTTAGTCTTAGTCTTAGTCTTAGTCTTAGTCTTAGTCTTAGTCTTAGTCTTAGTCTTAGTCTTAGTCTTAGTCTTAGTCTTAGTCTTAGTCTTAGTCTTAGTCTTAGTCTTAGTCTTAGTCTTAGTCTTAGTCTTAGTCTTAGTCTTAGTCTTAGTCTTAGTCTTAGTCTTAGTCTTAGTCTTAGTCTTAGTCTTAGTCTTAGTCTTAGTCTTAGTCTTAGTCTTAGTCTTAGTCTTAGTCTTAGTCTTAGTCTTAGTCTTAGTCTTAGTCTTAGTCTTAGTCTTAGTCTTAGTCTTAGTCTTAGTCTTAGTCTTAGTCTTAGTCTTAGTCTTAGTCTTAGTCTTAGTCTTAGTCTTAGTCTTAGTCTTAGTCTTAGTCTTAGTCTTAGTCTTAGTCTTAGTCTTAGTCTTAGTCTTAGTCTTAGTCTTAGTCTTAGTCTTAGTCTTAGTCTTAGTCTTAGTCTTAGTCTTAGTCTTAGTCTTAGTCTTAGTCTTAGTCTTAGTCTTAGTCTTAGTCTTAGTCTTAGTCTTAGTCTTAGTCTTAGTCTTAGTCTTAGTCTTAGTCTTAGTCTTAGTCTTAGTCTTAGTCTTAGTCTTAGTCTTAGTCTTAGTCTTAGTCTTAGTCTTAGTCTTAGTCTTAGTCTTAGTCTTAGTCTTAGTCTTAGTCTTAGTCTTAGTCTTAGTCTTAGTCTTAGTCTTAGTCTTAGTCTTAGTCTTAGTCTTAGTCTTAGTCTTAGTCTTAGTCTTAGTCTTAGTCTTAGTCTTAGTCTTAGTCTTAGTCTTAGTCTTAGTCTTAGTCTTAGTCTTAGTCTTAGTCTTAGTCTTAGTCTTAGTCTTAGTCTTAGTCTTAGTCTTAGTCTTAGTCTTAGTCTTAGTCTTAGTCTTAGTCTTAGTCTTAGTCTTAGTCTTAGTCTTAGTCTTAGTCTTAGTCTTAGTCTTAGTCTTAGTCTTAGTCTTAGTCTTAGTCTTAGTCTTAGTCTTAGTCTTAGTCTTAGTCTTAGTCTTAGTCTTAGTCTTAGTCTTAGTCTTAGTCTTAGTCTTAGTCTTAGTCTTAGTCTTAGTCTTAGTCTTAGTCTTAGTCTTAGTCTTAGTCTTAGTCTTAGTCTTAGTCTTAGTCTTAGTCTTAGTCTTAGTCTTAGTCTTAGTCTTAGTCTTAGTCTTAGTCTTAGTCTTAGTCTTAGTCTTAGTCTTAGTCTTAGTCTTAGTCTTAGTCTTAGTCTTAGTCTTAGTCTTAGTCTTAGTCTTAGTCTTAGTCTTAGTCTTAGTCTTAGTCTTAGTCTTAGTCTTAGTCTTAGTCTTAGTCTTAGTCTTAGTCTTAGTCTTAGTCTTAGTCTTAGTCTTAGTCTTAGTCTTAGTCTTAGTCTTAGTCTTAGTCTTAGTCTTAGTCTTAGTCTTAGTCTTAGTCTTAGTCTTAGTCTTAGTCTTAGTCTTAGTCTTAGTCTTAGTCTTAGTCTTAGTCTTAGTCTTAGTCTTAGTCTTAGTCTTAGTCTTAGTCTTAGTCTTAGTCTTAGTCTTAGTCTTAGTCTTAGTCTTAGTCTTAGTCTTAGTCTTAGTCTTAGTCTTAGTCTTAGTCTTAGTCTTAGTCTTAGTCTTAGTCTTAGTCTTAGTCTTAGTCTTAGTCTTAGTCTTAGTCTTAGTCTTAGTCTTAGTCTTAGTCTTAGTCTTAGTCTTAGTCTTAGTCTTAGTCTTAGTCTTAGTCTTAGTCTTAGTCTTAGTCTTAGTCTTAGTCTTAGTCTTAGTCTTAGTCTTAGTCTTAGTCTTAGTCTTAGTCTTAGTCTTAGTCTTAGTCTTAGTCTTAGTCTTAGTCTTAGTCTTAGTCTTAGTCTTAGTCTTAGTCTTAGTCTTAGTCTTAGTCTTAGTCTTAGTCTTAGTCTTAGTCTTAGTCTTAGTCTTAGTCTTAGTCTTAGTCTTAGTCTTAGTCTTAGTCTTAGTCTTAGTCTTAGTCTTAGTCTTAGTCTTAGTCTTAGTCTTAGTCTTAGTCTTAGTCTTAGTCTTAGTCTTAGTCTTAGTCTTAGTCTTAGTCTTAGTCTTAGTCTTAGTCTTAGTCTTAGTCTTAGTCTTAGTCTTAGTCTTAGTCTTAGTCTTAGTCTTAGTCTTAGTCTTAGTCTTAGTCTTAGTCTTAGTCTTAGTCTTAGTCTTAGTCTTAGTCTTAGTCTTAGTCTTAGTCTTAGTCTTAGTCTTAGTCTTAGTCTTAGTCTTAGTCTTAGTCTTAGTCTTAGTCTTAGTCTTAGTCTTAGTCTTAGTCTTAGTCTTAGTCTTAGTCTTAGTCTTAGTCTTAGTCTTAGTCTTAGTCTTAGTCTTAGTCTTAGTCTTAGTCTTAGTCTTAGTCTTAGTCTTAGTCTTAGTCTTAGTCTTAGTCTTAGTCTTAGTCTTAGTCTTAGTCTTAGTCTTAGTCTTAGTCTTAGTCTTAGTCTTAGTCTTAGTCTTAGTCTTAGTCTTAGTCTTAGTCTTAGTCTTAGTCTTAGTCTTAGTCTTAGTCTTAGTCTTAGTCTTAGTCTTAGTCTTAGTCTTAGTCTTAGTCTTAGTCTTAGTCTTAGTCTTAGTCTTAGTCTTAGTCTTAGTCTTAGTCTTAGTCTTAGTCTTAGTCTTAGTCTTAGTCTTAGTCTTAGTCTTAGTCTTAGTCTTAGTCTTAGTCTTAGTCTTAGTCTTAGTCTTAGTCTTAGTCTTAGTCTTAGTCTTAGTCTTAGTCTTAGTCTTAGTCTTAGTCTTAGTCTTAGTCTTAGTCTTAGTCTTAGTCTTAGTCTTAGTCTTAGTCTTAGTCTTAGTCTTAGTCTTAGTCTTAGTCTTAGTCTTAGTCTTAGTCTTAGTCTTAGTCTTAGTCTTAGTCTTAGTCTTAGTCTTAGTCTTAGTCTTAGTCTTAGTCTTAGTCTTAGTCTTAGTCTTAGTCTTAGTCTTAGTCTTAGTCTTAGTCTTAGTCTTAGTCTTAGTCTTAGTCTTAGTCTTAGTCTTAGTCTTAGTCTTAGTCTTAGTCTTAGTCTTAGTCTTAGTCTTAGTCTTAGTCTTAGTCTTAGTCTTAGTCTTAGTCTTAGTCTTAGTCTTAGTCTTAGTCTTAGTCTTAGTCTTAGTCTTAGTCTTAGTCTTAGTCTTAGTCTTAGTCTTAGTCTTAGTCTTAGTCTTAGTCTTAGTCTTAGTCTTAGTCTTAGTCTTAGTCTTAGTCTTAGTCTTAGTCTTAGTCTTAGTCTTAGTCTTAGTCTTAGTCTTAGTCTTAGTCTTAGTCTTAGTCTTAGTCTTAGTCTTAGTCTTAGTCTTAGTCTTAGTCTTAGTCTTAGTCTTAGTCTTAGTCTTAGTCTTAGTCTTAGTCTTAGTCTTAGTCTTAGTCTTAGTCTTAGTCTTAGTCTTAGTCTTAGTCTTAGTCTTAGTCTTAGTCTTAGTCTTAGTCTTAGTCTTAGTCTTAGTCTTAGTCTTAGTCTTAGTCTTAGTCTTAGTCTTAGTCTTAGTCTTAGTCTTAGTCTTAGTCTTAGTCTTAGTCTTAGTCTTAGTCTTAGTCTTAGTCTTAGTCTTAGTCTTAGTCTTAGTCTTAGTCTTAGTCTTAGTCTTAGTCTTAGTCTTAGTCTTAGTCTTAGTCTTAGTCTTAGTCTTAGTCTTAGTCTTAGTCTTAGTCTTAGTCTTAGTCTTAGTCTTAGTCTTAGTCTTAGTCTTAGTCTTAGTCTTAGTCTTAGTCTTAGTCTTAGTCTTAGTCTTAGTCTTAGTCTTAGTCTTAGTCTTAGTCTTAGTCTTAGTCTTAGTCTTAGTCTTAGTCTTAGTCTTAGTCTTAGTCTTAGTCTTAGTCTTAGTCTTAGTCTTAGTCTTAGTCTTAGTCTTAGTCTTAGTCTTAGTCTTAGTCTTAGTCTTAGTCTTAGTCTTAGTCTTAGTCTTAGTCTTAGTCTTAGTCTTAGTCTTAGTCTTAGTCTTAGTCTTAGTCTTAGTCTTAGTCTTAGTCTTAGTCTTAGTCTTAGTCTTAGTCTTAGTCTTAGTCTTAGTCTTAGTCTTAGTCTTAGTCTTAGTCTTAGTCTTAGTCTTAGTCTTAGTCTTAGTCTTAGTCTTAGTCTTAGTCTTAGTCTTAGTCTTAGTCTTAGTCTTAGTCTTAGTCTTAGTCTTAGTCTTAGTCTTAGTCTTAGTCTTAGTCTTAGTCTTAGTCTTAGTCTTAGTCTTAGTCTTAGTCTTAGTCTTAGTCTTAGTCTTAGTCTTAGTCTTAGTCTTAGTCTTAGTCTTAGTCTTAGTCTTAGTCTTAGTCTTAGTCTTAGTCTTAGTCTTAGTCTTAGTCTTAGTCTTAGTCTTAGTCTTAGTCTTAGTCTTAGTCTTAGTCTTAGTCTTAGTCTTAGTCTTAGTCTTAGTCTTAGTCTTAGTCTTAGTCTTAGTCTTAGTCTTAGTCTTAGTCTTAGTCTTAGTCTTAGTCTTAGTCTTAGTCTTAGTCTTAGTCTTAGTCTTAGTCTTAGTCTTAGTCTTAGTCTTAGTCTTAGTCTTAGTCTTAGTCTTAGTCTTAGTCTTAGTCTTAGTCTTAGTCTTAGTCTTAGTCTTAGTCTTAGTCTTAGTCTTAGTCTTAGTCTTAGTCTTAGTCTTAGTCTTAGTCTTAGTCTTAGTCTTAGTCTTAGTCTTAGTCTTAGTCTTAGTCTTAGTCTTAGTCTTAGTCTTAGTCTTAGTCTTAGTCTTAGTCTTAGTCTTAGTCTTAGTCTTAGTCTTAGTCTTAGTCTTAGTCTTAGTCTTAGTCTTAGTCTTAGTCTTAGTCTTAGTCTTAGTCTTAGTCTTAGTCTTAGTCTTAGTCTTAGTCTTAGTCTTAGTCTTAGTCTTAGTCTTAGTCTTAGTCTTAGTCTTAGTCTTAGTCTTAGTCTTAGTCTTAGTCTTAGTCTTAGTCTTAGTCTTAGTCTTAGTCTTAGTCTTAGTCTTAGTCTTAGTCTTAGTCTTAGTCTTAGTCTTAGTCTTAGTCTTAGTCTTAGTCTTAGTCTTAGTCTTAGTCTTAGTCTTAGTCTTAGTCTTAGTCTTAGTCTTAGTCTTAGTCTTAGTCTTAGTCTTAGTCTTAGTCTTAGTCTTAGTCTTAGTCTTAGTCTTAGTCTTAGTCTTAGTCTTAGTCTTAGTCTTAGTCTTAGTCTTAGTCTTAGTCTTAGTCTTAGTCTTAGTCTTAGTCTTAGTCTTAGTCTTAGTCTTAGTCTTAGTCTTAGTCTTAGTCTTAGTCTTAGTCTTAGTCTTAGTCTTAGTCTTAGTCTTAGTCTTAGTCTTAGTCTTAGTCTTAGTCTTAGTCTTAGTCTTAGTCTTAGTCTTAGTCTTAGTCTTAGTCTTAGTCTTAGTCTTAGTCTTAGTCTTAGTCTTAGTCTTAGTCTTAGTCTTAGTCTTAGTCTTAGTCTTAGTCTTAGTCTTAGTCTTAGTCTTAGTCTTAGTCTTAGTCTTAGTCTTAGTCTTAGTCTTAGTCTTAGTCTTAGTCTTAGTCTTAGTCTTAGTCTTAGTCTTAGTCTTAGTCTTAGTCTTAGTCTTAGTCTTAGTCTTAGTCTTAGTCTTAGTCTTAGTCTTAGTCTTAGTCTTAGTCTTAGTCTTAGTCTTAGTCTTAGTCTTAGTCTTAGTCTTAGTCTTAGTCTTAGTCTTAGTCTTAGTCTTAGTCTTAGTCTTAGTCTTAGTCTTAGTCTTAGTCTTAGTCTTAGTCTTAGTCTTAGTCTTAGTCTTAGTCTTAGTCTTAGTCTTAGTCTTAGTCTTAGTCTTAGTCTTAGTCTTAGTCTTAGTCTTAGTCTTAGTCTTAGTCTTAGTCTTAGTCTTAGTCTTAGTCTTAGTCTTAGTCTTAGTCTTAGTCTTAGTCTTAGTCTTAGTCTTAGTCTTAGTCTTAGTCTTAGTCTTAGTCTTAGTCTTAGTCTTAGTCTTAGTCTTAGTCTTAGTCTTAGTCTTAGTCTTAGTCTTAGTC
Organism: Petrolisthes cinctipes; assembly: GCA_033782935.1. Taxonomy (NCBI): domain Eukaryota; kingdom Metazoa; phylum Arthropoda; class Malacostraca; order Decapoda; family Porcellanidae; genus Petrolisthes; species Petrolisthes cinctipes. The sequence continues at coordinate 36,932 of JAWQEG010003484.1, read as the reverse complement.
TTAGTCTTAGTCTTAGTCTTAGTCTTAGTCTTAGTCTTAGTCTTAGTCTTAGTCTTAGTCTTAGTCTTAGTCTTAGTCTTAGTCTTAGTCTTAGTCTTAGTCTTAGTCTTAGTCTTAGTCTTAGTCTTAGTCTTAGTCTTAGTCTTAGTCTTAGTCTTAGTCTTAGTCTTAGTCTTAGTCTTAGTCTTAGTCTTAGTCTTAGTCTTAGTCTTAGTCTTAGTCTTAGTCTTAGTCTTAGTCTTAGTCTTAGTCTTAGTCTTAGTCTTAGTCTTAGTCTTAGTCTTAGTCTTAGTCTTAGTCTTAGTCTTAGTCTTAGTCTTAGTCTTAGTCTTAGTCTTAGTCTTAGTCTTAGTCTTAGTCTTAGTCTTAGTCTTAGTCTTAGTCTTAGTCTTAGTCTTAGTCTTAGTCTTAGTCTTAGTCTTAGTCTTAGTCTTAGTCTTAGTCTTAGTCTTAGTCTTAGTCTTAGTCTTAGTCTTAGTCTTAGTCTTAGTCTTAGTCTTAGTCTTAGTCTTAGTCTTAGTCTTAGTCTTAGTCTTAGTCTTAGTCTTAGTCTTAGTCTTAGTCTTAGTCTTAGTCTTAGTCTTAGTCTTAGTCTTAGTCTTAGTCTTAGTCTTAGTCTTAGTCTTAGTCTTAGTCTTAGTCTTAGTCTTAGTCTTAGTCTTAGTCTTAGTCTTAGTCTTAGTCTTAGTCTTAGTCTTAGTCTTAGTCTTAGTCTTAGTCTTAGTCTTAGTCTTAGTCTTAGTCTTAGTCTTAGTCTTAGTCTTAGTCTTAGTCTTAGTCTTAGTCTTAGTCTTAGTCTTAGTCTTAGTCTTAGTCTTAGTCTTAGTCTTAGTCTTAGTCTTAGTCTTAGTCTTAGTCTTAGTCTTAGTCTTAGTCTTAGTCTTAGTCTTAGTCTTAGTCTTAGTCTTAGTCTTAGTCTTAGTCTTAGTCTTAGTCTTAGTCTTAGTCTTAGTCTTAGTCTTAGTCTTAGTCTTAGTCTTAGTCTTAGTCTTAGTCTTAGTCTTAGTCTTAGTCTTAGTCTTAGTCTTAGTCTTAGTCTTAGTCTTAGTCTTAGTCTTAGTCTTAGTCTTAGTCTTAGTCTTAGTCTTAGTCTTAGTCTTAGTCTTAGTCTTAGTCTTAGTCTTAGTCTTAGTCTTAGTCTTAGTCTTAGTCTTAGTCTTAGTCTTAGTCTTAGTCTTAGTCTTAGTCTTAGTCTTAGTCTTAGTCTTAGTCTTAGTCTTAGTCTTAGTCTTAGTCTTAGTCTTAGTCTTAGTCTTAGTCTTAGTCTTAGTCTTAGTCTTAGTCTTAGTCTTAGTCTTAGTCTTAGTCTTAGTCTTAGTCTTAGTCTTAGTCTTAGTCTTAGTCTTAGTCTTAGTCTTAGTCTTAGTCTTAGTCTTAGTCTTAGTCTTAGTCTTAGTCTTAGTCTTAGTCTTAGTCTTAGTCTTAGTCTTAGTCTTAGTCTTAGTCTTAGTCTTAGTCTTAGTCTTAGTCTTAGTCTTAGTCTTAGTCTTAGTCTTAGTCTTAGTCTTAGTCTTAGTCTTAGTCTTAGTCTTAGTCTTAGTCTTAGTCTTAGTCTTAGTCTTAGTCTTAGTCTTAGTCTTAGTCTTAGTCTTAGTCTTAGTCTTAGTCTTAGTCTTAGTCTTAGTCTTAGTCTTAGTCTTAGTCTTAGTCTTAGTCTTAGTCTTAGTCTTAGTCTTAGTCTTAGTCTTAGTCTTAGTCTTAGTCTTAGTCTTAGTCTTAGTCTTAGTCTTAGTCTTAGTCTTAGTCTTAGTCTTAGTCTTAGTCTTAGTCTTAGTCTTAGTCTTAGTCTTAGTCTTAGTCTTAGTCTTAGTCTTAGTCTTAGTCTTAGTCTTAGTCTTAGTCTTAGTCTTAGTCTTAGTCTTAGTCTTAGTCTTAGTCTTAGTCTTAGTCTTAGTCTTAGTCTTAGTCTTAGTCTTAGTCTTAGTCTTAGTCTTAGTCTTAGTCTTAGTCTTAGTCTTAGTCTTAGTCTTAGTCTTAGTCTTAGTCTTAGTCTTAGTCTTAGTCTTAGTCTTAGTCTTAGTCTTAGTCTTAGTCTTAGTCTTAGTCTTAGTCTTAGTCTTAGTCTTAGTCTTAGTCTTAGTCTTAGTCTTAGTCTTAGTCTTAGTCTTAGTCTTAGTCTTAGTCTTAGTCTTAGTCTTAGTCTTAGTCTTAGTCTTAGTCTTAGTCTTAGTCTTAGTCTTAGTCTTAGTCTTAGTCTTAGTCTTAGTCTTAGTCTTAGTCTTAGTCTTAGTCTTAGTCTTAGTCTTAGTCTTAGTCTTAGTCTTAGTCTTAGTCTTAGTCTTAGTCTTAGTCTTAGTCTTAGTCTTAGTCTTAGTCTTAGTCTTAGTCTTAGTCTTAGTCTTAGTCTTAGTCTTAGTCTTAGTCTTAGTCTTAGTCTTAGTCTTAGTCTTAGTCTTAGTCTTAGTCTTAGTCTTAGTCTTAGTCTTAGTCTTAGTCTTAGTCTTAGTCTTAGTCTTAGTCTTAGTCTTAGTCTTAGTCTTAGTCTTAGTCTTAGTCTTAGTCTTAGTCTTAGTCTTAGTCTTAGTCTTAGTCTTAGTCTTAGTCTTAGTCTTAGTCTTAGTCTTAGTCTTAGTCTTAGTCTTAGTCTTAGTCTTAGTCTTAGTCTTAGTCTTAGTCTTAGTCTTAGTCTTAGTCTTAGTCTTAGTCTTAGTCTTAGTCTTAGTCTTAGTCTTAGTCTTAGTCTTAGTCTTAGTCTTAGTCTTAGTCTTAGTCTTAGTCTTAGTCTTAGTCTTAGTCTTAGTCTTAGTCTTAGTCTTAGTCTTAGTCTTAGTCTTAGTCTTAGTCTTAGTCTTAGTCTTAGTCTTAGTCTTAGTCTTAGTCTTAGTCTTAGTCTTAGTCTTAGTCTTAGTCTTAGTCTTAGTCTTAGTCTTAGTCTTAGTCTTAGTCTTAGTCTTAGTCTTAGTCTTAGTCTTAGTCTTAGTCTTAGTCTTAGTCTTAGTCTTAGTCTTAGTCTTAGTCTTAGTCTTAGTCTTAGTCTTAGTCTTAGTCTTAGTCTTAGTCTTAGTCTTAGTCTTAGTCTTAGTCTTAGTCTTAGTCTTAGTCTTAGTCTTAGTCTTAGTCTTAGTCTTAGTCTTAGTCTTAGTCTTAGTCTTAGTCTTAGTCTTAGTCTTAGTCTTAGTCTTAGTCTTAGTCTTAGTCTTAGTCTTAGTCTTAGTCTTAGTCTTAGTCTTAGTCTTAGTCTTAGTCTTAGTCTTAGTCTTAGTCTTAGTCTTAGTCTTAGTCTTAGTCTTAGTCTTAGTCTTAGTCTTAGTCTTAGTCTTAGTCTTAGTCTTAGTCTTAGTCTTAGTCTTAGTCTTAGTCTTAGTCTTAGTCTTAGTCTTAGTCTTAGTCTTAGTCTTAGTCTTAGTCTTAGTCTTAGTCTTAGTCTTAGTCTTAGTCTTAGTCTTAGTCTTAGTCTTAGTCTTAGTCTTAGTCTTAGTCTTAGTCTTAGTCTTAGTCTTAGTCTTAGTCTTAGTCTTAGTCTTAGTCTTAGTCTTAGTCTTAGTCTTAGTCTTAGTCTTAGTCTTAGTCTTAGTCTTAGTCTTAGTCTTAGTCTTAGTCTTAGTCTTAGTCTTAGTCTTAGTCTTAGTCTTAGTCTTAGTCTTAGTCTTAGTCTTAGTCTTAGTCTTAGTCTTAGTCTTAGTCTTAGTCTTAGTCTTAGTCTTAGTCTTAGTCTTAGTCTTAGTCTTAGTCTTAGTCTTAGTCTTAGTCTTAGTCTTAGTCTTAGTCTTAGTCTTAGTCTTAGTCTTAGTCTTAGTCTTAGTCTTAGTCTTAGTCTTAGTCTTAGTCTTAGTCTTAGTCTTAGTCTTAGTCTTAGTCTTAGTCTTAGTCTTAGTCTTAGTCTTAGTCTTAGTCTTAGTCTTAGTCTTAGTCTTAGTCTTAGTCTTAGTCTTAGTCTTAGTCTTAGTCTTAGTCTTAGTCTTAGTCTTAGTCTTAGTCTTAGTCTTAGTCTTAGTCTTAGTCTTAGTCTTAGTCTTAGTCTTAGTCTTAGTCTTAGTCTTAGTCTTAGTCTTAGTCTTAGTCTTAGTCTTAGTCTTAGTCTTAGTCTTAGTCTTAGTCTTAGTCTTAGTCTTAGTCTTAGTCTTAGTCTTAGTCTTAGTCTTAGTCTTAGTCTTAGTCTTAGTCTTAGTCTTAGTCTTAGTCTTAGTCTTAGTCTTAGTCTTAGTCTTAGTCTTAGTCTTAGTCTTAGTCTTAGTCTTAGTCTTAGTCTTAGTCTTAGTCTTAGTCTTAGTCTTAGTCTTAGTCTTAGTCTTAGTCTTAGTCTTAGTCTTAGTCTTAGTCTTAGTCTTAGTCTTAGTCTTAGTCTTAGTCTTAGTCTTAGTCTTAGTCTTAGTCTTAGTCTTAGTCTTAGTCTTAGTCTTAGTCTTAGTCTTAGTCTTAGTCTTAGTCTTAGTCTTAGTCTTAGTCTTAGTCTTAGTCTTAGTCTTAGTCTTAGTCTTAGTCTTAGTCTTAGTCTTAGTCTTAGTCTTAGTCTTAGTCTTAGTCTTAGTCTTAGTCTTAGTCTTAGTCTTAGTCTTAGTCTTAGTCTTAGTCTTAGTCTTAGTCTTAGTCTTAGTCTTAGTCTTAGTCTTAGTCTTAGTCTTAGTCTTAGTCTTAGTCTTAGTCTTAGTCTTAGTCTTAGTCTTAGTCTTAGTCTTAGTCTTAGTCTTAGTCTTAGTCTTAGTCTTAGTCTTAGTCTTAGTCTTAGTCTTAGTCTTAGTCTTAGTCTTAGTCTTAGTCTTAGTCTTAGTCTTAGTCTTAGTCTTAGTCTTAGTCTTAGTCTTAGTCTTAGTCTTAGTCTTAGTCTTAGTCTTAGTCTTAGTCTTAGTCTTAGTCTTAGTCTTAGTCTTAGTCTTAGTCTTAGTCTTAGTCTTAGTCTTAGTCTTAGTCTTAGTCTTAGTCTTAGTCTTAGTCTTAGTCTTAGTCTTAGTCTTAGTCTTAGTCTTAGTCTTAGTCTTAGTCTTAGTCTTAGTCTTAGTCTTAGTCTTAGTCTTAGTCTTAGTCTTAGTCTTAGTCTTAGTCTTAGTCTTAGTCTTAGTCTTAGTCTTAGTCTTAGTCTTAGTCTTAGTCTTAGTCTTAGTCTTAGTCTTAGTCTTAGTCTTAGTCTTAGTCTTAGTCTTAGTCTTAGTCTTAGTCTTAGTCTTAGTCTTAGTCTTAGTCTTAGTCTTAGTCTTAGTCTTAGTCTTAGTCTTAGTCTTAGTCTTAGTCTTAGTCTTAGTCTTAGTCTTAGTCTTAGTCTTAGTCTTAGTCTTAGTCTTAGTCTTAGTCTTAGTCTTAGTCTTAGTCTTAGTCTTAGTCTTAGTCTTAGTCTTAGTCTTAGTCTTAGTCTTAGTCTTAGTCTTAGTCTTAGTCTTAGTCTTAGTCTTAGTCTTAGTCTTAGTCTTAGTCTTAGTCTTAGTCTTAGTCTTAGTCTTAGTCTTAGTCTTAGTCTTAGTCTTAGTCTTAGTCTTAGTCTTAGTCTTAGTCTTAGTCTTAGTCTTAGTCTTAGTCTTAGTCTTAGTCTTAGTCTTAGTCTTAGTCTTAGTCTTAGTCTTAGTCTTAGTCTTAGTCTTAGTCTTAGTCTTAGTCTTAGTCTTAGTCTTAGTCTTAGTCTTAGTCTTAGTCTTAGTCTTAGTCTTAGTCTTAGTCTTAGTCTTAGTCTTAGTCTTAGTCTTAGTCTTAGTCTTAGTCTTAGTCTTAGTCTTAGTCTTAGTCTTAGTCTTAGTCTTAGTCTTAGTCTTAGTCTTAGTCTTAGTCTTAGTCTTAGTCTTAGTCTTAGTCTTAGTCTTAGTCTTAGTCTTAGTCTTAGTCTTAGTCTTAGTCTTAGTCTTAGTCTTAGTCTTAGTCTTAGTCTTAGTCTTAGTCTTAGTCTTAGTCTTAGTCTTAGTCTTAGTCTTAGTCTTAGTCTTAGTCTTAGTCTTAGTCTTAGTCTTAGTCTTAGTCTTAGTCTTAGTCTTAGTCTTAGTCTTAGTCTTAGTCTTAGTCTTAGTCTTAGTCTTAGTCTTAGTCTTAGTCTTAGTCTTAGTCTTAGTCTTAGTCTTAGTCTTAGTCTTAGTCTTAGTCTTAGTCTTAGTCTTAGTCTTAGTCTTAGTCTTAGTCTTAGTCTTAGTCTTAGTCTTAGTCTTAGTCTTAGTCTTAGTCTTAGTCTTAGTCTTAGTCTTAGTCTTAGTCTTAGTCTTAGTCTTAGTCTTAGTCTTAGTCTTAGTCTTAGTCTTAGTCTTAGTCTTAGTCTTAGTCTTAGTCTTAGTCTTAGTCTTAGTCTTAGTCTTAGTCTTAGTCTTAGTCTTAGTCTTAGTCTTAGTCTTAGTCTTAGTCTTAGTCTTAGTCTTAGTCTTAGTCTTAGTCTTAGTCTTAGTCTTAGTCTTAGTCTTAGTCTTAGTCTTAGTCTTAGTCTTAGTCTTAGTCTTAGTCTTAGTCTTAGTCTTAGTCTTAGTCTTAGTCTTAGTCTTAGTCTTAGTCTTAGTCTTAGTCTTAGTCTTAGTCTTAGTCTTAGTCTTAGTCTTAGTCTTAGTCTTAGTCTTAGTCTTAGTCTTAGTCTTAGTCTTAGTCTTAGTCTTAGTCTTAGTCTTAGTCTTAGTCTTAGTCTTAGTCTTAGTCTTAGTCTTAGTCTTAGTCTTAGTCTTAGTCTTAGTCTTAGTCTTAGTCTTAGTCTTAGTCTTAGTCTTAGTCTTAGTCTTAGTCTTAGTCTTAGTCTTAGTCTTAGTCTTAGTCTTAGTCTTAGTCTTAGTCTTAGTCTTAGTCTTAGTCTTAGTCTTAGTCTTAGTCTTAGTCTTAGTCTTAGTCTTAGTCTTAGTCTTAGTCTTAGTCTTAGTCTTAGTCTTAGTCTTAGTCTTAGTCTTAGTCTTAGTCTTAGTCTTAGTCTTAGTCTTAGTCTTAGTCTTAGTCTTAGTCTTAGTCTTAGTCTTAGTCTTAGTCTTAGTCTTAGTCTTAGTCTTAGTCTTAGTCTTAGTCTTAGTCTTAGTCTTAGTCTTAGTCTTAGTCTTAGTCTTAGTCTTAGTCTTAGTCTTAGTCTTAGTCTTAGTCTTAGTCTTAGTCTTAGTCTTAGTCTTAGTCTTAGTCTTAGTCTTAGTCTTAGTCTTAGTCTTAGTCTTAGTCTTAGTCTTAGTCTTAGTCTTAGTCTTAGTCTTAGTCTTAGTCTTAGTCTTAGTCTTAGTCTTAGTCTTAGTCTTAGTCTTAGTCTTAGTCTTAGTCTTAGTCTTAGTCTTAGTCTTAGTCTTAGTCTTAGTCTTAGTCTTAGTCTTAGTCTTAGTCTTAGTCTTAGTCTTAGTCTTAGTCTTAGTCTTAGTCTTAGTCTTAGTCTTAGTCTTAGTCTTAGTCTTAGTCTTAGTCTTAGTCTTAGTCTTAGTCTTAGTCTTAGTCTTAGTCTTAGTCTTAGTCTTAGTCTTAGTCTTAGTCTTAGTCTTAGTCTTAGTCTTAGTCTTAGTCTTAGTCTTAGTCTTAGTCTTAGTCTTAGTCTTAGTCTTAGTCTTAGTCTTAGTCTTAGTCTTAGTCTTAGTCTTAGTCTTAGTCTTAGTCTTAGTCTTAGTCTTAGTCTTAGTCTTAGTCTTAGTCTTAGTCTTAGTCTTAGTCTTAGTCTTAGTCTTAGTCTTAGTCTTAGTCTTAGTCTTAGTCTTAGTCTTAGTCTTAGTCTTAGTCTTAGTCTTAGTCTTAGTCTTAGTCTTAGTCTTAGTCTTAGTCTTAGTCTTAGTCTTAGTCTTAGTCTTAGTCTTAGTCTTAGTCTTAGTCTTAGTCTTAGTCTTAGTCTTAGTCTTAGTCTTAGTCTTAGTCTTAGTCTTAGTCTTAGTCTTAGTCTTAGTCTTAGTCTTAGTCTTAGTCTTAGTCTTAGTCTTAGTCTTAGTCTTAGTCTTAGTCTTAGTCTTAGTCTTAGTCTTAGTCTTAGTCTTAGTCTTAGTCTTAGTCTTAGTCTTAGTCTTAGTCTTAGTCTTAGTCTTAGTCTTAGTCTTAGTCTTAGTCTTAGTCTTAGTCTTAGTCTTAGTCTTAGTCTTAGTCTTAGTCTTAGTCTTAGTCTTAGTCTTAGTCTTAGTCTTAGTCTTAGTCTTAGTCTTAGTCTTAGTCTTAGTCTTAGTCTTAGTCTTAGTCTTAGTCTTAGTCTTAGTCTTAGTCTTAGTCTTAGTCTTAGTCTTAGTCTTAGTCTTAGTCTTAGTCTTAGTCTTAGTCTTAGTCTTAGTCTTAGTCTTAGTCTTAGTCTTAGTCTTAGTCTTAGTCTTAGTCTTAGTCTTAGTCTTAGTCTTAGTCTTAGTCTTAGTCTTAGTCTTAGTCTTAGTCTTAGTCTTAGTCTTAGTCTTAGTCTTAGTCTTAGTCTTAGTCTTAGTCTTAGTCTTAGTCTTAGTCTTAGTCTTAGTCTTAGTCTTAGTCTTAGTCTTAGTCTTAGTCTTAGTCTTAGTCTTAGTCTTAGTCTTAGTCTTAGTCTTAGTCTTAGTCTTAGTCTTAGTCTTAGTCTTAGTCTTAGTCTTAGTCTTAGTCTTAGTCTTAGTCTTAGTCTTAGTCTTAGTCTTAGTCTTAGTCTTAGTCTTAGTCTTAGTCTTAGTCTTAGTCTTAGTCTTAGTCTTAGTCTTAGTCTTAGTCTTAGTCTTAGTCTTAGTCTTAGTCTTAGTCTTAGTCTTAGTCTTAGTCTTAGTCTTAGTCTTAGTCTTAGTCTTAGTCTTAGTCTTAGTCTTAGTCTTAGTCTTAGTCTTAGTCTTAGTCTTAGTCTTAGTCTTAGTCTTAGTCTTAGTCTTAGTCTTAGTCTTAGTCTTAGTCTTAGTCTTAGTCTTAGTCTTAGTCTTAGTCTTAGTCTTAGTCTTAGTCTTAGTCTTAGTCTTAGTCTTAGTCTTAGTCTTAGTCTTAGTCTTAGTCTTAGTCTTAGTCTTAGTCTTAGTCTTAGTCTTAGTCTTAGTCTTAGTCTTAGTCTTAGTCTTAGTCTTAGTCTTAGTCTTAGTCTTAGTCTTAGTCTTAGTCTTAGTCTTAGTCTTAGTCTTATCTTAGTCTTAGTCTTAGTCTTAGTCTTAGTCTTAGTCTTAGTCTTAGTCTTAGTCTTAGTCTTAGTCTTAGTCTTAGTCTTAGTCTTAGTCTTAGTCTTAGTCTTAGTCTTAGTCTTAGTCTTAGTCTTAGTCTTAGTCTTAGTCTTAGTCTTAGTCTTAGTCTTAGTCTTAGTCTTAGTCTTAGTCTTAGTCTTAGTCTTAGTCTTAGTCTTAGTCTTAGTCTTAGTCTTAGTCTTAGTCTTAGTCTTAGTCTTAGTCTTAGTCTTAGTCTTAGTCTTAGTCTTAGTCTTAGTCTTAGTCTTAGTCTTAGTCTTAGTCTTAGTCTTAGTCTTAGTCTTAGTCTTAGTCTTAGTCTTAGTCTTAGTCTTAGTCTTAGTCTTAGTCTTAGTCTTAGTCTTAGTCTTAGTCTTAGTCTTAGTCTTAGTCTTAGTCTTAGTCTTAGTCTTAGTCTTAGTCTTAGTCTTAGTCTTAGTCTTAGTCTTAGTCTTAGTCTTAGTCTTAGTCTTAGTCTTAGTCTTAGTCTTAGTCTTAGTCTTAGTCTTAGTCTTAGTCTTAGTCTTAGTCTTAGTCTTAGTCTTAGTCTTAGTCTTAGTCTTAGTCTTAGTCTTAGTCTTAGTCTTAGTCTTAGTCTTAGTCTTAGTCTTAGTCTTAGTCTTAGTCTTAGTCTTAGTCTTAGTCTTAGTCTTAGTCTTAGTCTTAGTCTTAGTCTTAGTCTTAGTCTTAGTCTTAGTCTTAGTCTTAGTCTTAGTCTTAGTCTTAGTCTTAGTCTTAGTCTTAGTCTTAGTCTTAGTCTTAGTCTTAGTCTTAGTCTTAGTCTTAGTCTTAGTCTTAGTCTTAGTCTTAGTCTTAGTCTTAGTCTTAGTCTTAGTCTTAGTCTTAGTCTTAGTCTTAGTCTTAGTCTTAGTCTTAGTCTTAGTCTTAGTCTTAGTCTTAGTCTTAGTCTTAGTCTTAGTCTTAGTCTTAGTCTTAGTCTTAGTCTTAGTCTTAGTCTTAGTCTTAGTCTTAGTCTTAGTCTTAGTCTTAGTCTTAGTCTTAGTCTTAGTCTTAGTCTTAGTCTTAGTCTTAGTCTTAGTCTTAGTCTTAGTCTTAGTCTTAGTCTTAGTCTTAGTCTTAGTCTTAGTCTTAGTCTTAGTCTTAGTCTTAGTCTTAGTCTTAGTCTTAGTCTTAGTCTTAGTCTTAGTCTTAGTCTTAGTCTTAGTCTTAGTCTTAGTCTTAGTCTTAGTCTTAGTCTTAGTCTTAGTCTTAGTCTTAGTCTTAGTCTTAGTCTTAGTCTTAGTCTTAGTCTTAGTCTTAGTCTTAGTCTTAGTCTTAGTCTTAGTCTTAGTCTTAGTCTTAGTCTTAGTCTTAGTCTTAGTCTTAGTCTTAGTCTTAGTCTTAGTCTTAGTCTTAGTCTTAGTCTTAGTCTTAGTCTTAGTCTTAGTCTTAGTCTTAGTCTTAGTCTTAGTCTTAGTCTTAGTCTTAGTCTTAGTCTTAGTCTTAGTCTTAGTCTTAGTCTTAGTCTTAGTCTTAGTCTTAGTCTTAGTCTTAGTCTTAGTCTTAGTCTTAGTCTTAGTCTTAGTCTTAGTCTTAGTCTTAGTCTTAGTCTTAGTCTTAGTCTTAGTCTTAGTCTTAGTCTTAGTCTTAGTCTTAGTCTTAGTCTTAGTCTTAGTCTTAGTCTTAGTCTTAGTCTTAGTCTTAGTCTTAGTCTTAGTCTTAGTCTTAGTCTTAGTCTTAGTCTTAGTCTTAGTCTTAGTCTTAGTCTTAGTCTTAGTCTTAGTCTTAGTCTTAGTCTTAGTCTTAGTCTTAGTCTTAGTCTTAGTCTTAGTCTTAGTCTTAGTCTTAGTCTTAGTCTTAGTCTTAGTCTTAGTCTTAGTCTTAGTCTTAGTCTTAGTCTTAGTCTTAGTCTTAGTCTTAGTCTTAGTCTTAGTCTTAGTCTTAGTCTTAGTCTTAGTCTTAGTCTTAGTCTTAGTCTTAGTCTTAGTCTTAGTCTTAGTCTTAGTCTTAGTCTTAGTCTTAGTCTTAGTCTTAGTCTTAGTCTTAGTCTTAGTCTTAGTCTTAGTCTTAGTCTTAGTCTTAGTCTTAGTCTTAGTCTTAGTCTTAGTCTTAGTCTTAGTCTTAGTCTTAGTCTTAGTCTTAGTCTTAGTCTTAGTCTTAGTCTTAGTCTTAGTCTTAGTCTTAGTCTTAGTCTTAGTCTTAGTCTTAGTCTTAGTCTTAGTCTTAGTCTTAGTCTTAGTCTTAGTCTTAGTCTTAGTCTTAGTCTTAGTCTTAGTCTTAGTCTTAGTCTTAGTCTTAGTCTTAGTCTTAGTCTTAGTCTTAGTCTTAGTCTTAGTCTTAGTCTTAGTCTTAGTCTTAGTCTTAGTCTTAGTCTTAGTCTTAGTCTTAGTCTTAGTCTTAGTCTTAGTCTTAGTCTTAGTCTTAGTCTTAGTCTTAGTCTTAGTCTTAGTCTTAGTCTTAGTCTTAGTCTTAGTCTTAGTCTTAGTCTTAGTCTTAGTCTTAGTCTTAGTCTTAGTCTTAGTCTTAGTCTTAGTCTTAGTCTTAGTCTTAGTCTTAGTCTTAGTCTTAGTCTTAGTCTTAGTCTTAGTCTTAGTCTTAGTCTTAGTCTTAGTCTTAGTCTTAGTCTTAGTCTTAGTCTTAGTCTTAGTCTTAGTCTTAGTCTTAGTCTTAGTCTTAGTCTTAGTCTTAGTCTTAGTCTTAGTCTTAGTCTTAGTCTTAGTCTTAGTCTTAGTCTTAGTCTTAGTCTTAGTCTTAGTCTTAGTCTTAGTCTTAGTCTTAGTCTTAGTCTTAGTCTTAGTCTTAGTCTTAGTCTTAGTCTTAGTCTTAGTCTTAGTCTTAGTCTTAGTCTTAGTCTTAGTCTTAGTCTTAGTCTTAGTCTTAGTCTTAGTCTTAGTCTTAGTCTTAGTCTTAGTCTTAGTCTTAGTCTTAGTCTTAGTCTTAGTCTTAGTCTTAGTCTTAGTCTTAGTCTTAGTCTTAGTCTTAGTCTTAGTCTTAGTCTTAGTCTTAGTCTTAGTCTTAGTCTTAGTCTTAGTCTTAGTCTTAGTCTTAGTCTTAGTCTTAGTCTTAGTCTTAGTCTTAGTCTTAGTCTTAGTCTTAGTCTTAGTCTTAGTCTTAGTCTTAGTCTTAGTCTTAGTCTTAGTCTTAGTCTTAGTCTTAGTCTTAGTCTTAGTCTTAGTCTTAGTCTTAGTCTTAGTCTTAGTCTTAGTCTTAGTCTTAGTCTTAGTCTTAGTCTTAGTCTTAGTCTTAGTCTTAGTCTTAGTCTTAGTCTTAGTCTTAGTCTTAGTCTTAGTCTTAGTCTTAGTCTTAGTCTTAGTCTTAGTCTTAGTCTTAGTCTTAGTCTTAGTCTTAGTCTTAGTCTTAGTCTTAGTCTTAGTCTTAGTCTTAGTCTTAGTCTTAGTCTTAGTCTTAGTCTTAGTCTTAGTCTTAGTCTTAGTCTTAGTCTTAGTCTTAGTCTTAGTCTTAGTCTTAGTCTTAGTCTTAGTCTTAGTCTTAGTCTTAGTCTTAGTCTTAGTCTTAGTCTTAGTCTTAGTCTTAGTCTTAGTCTTAGTCTTAGTCTTAGTCTTAGTCTTAGTCTTAGTCTTAGTCTTAGTCTTAGTCTTAGTCTTAGTCTTAGTCTTAGTCTTAGTCTTAGTCTTAGTCTTAGTCTTAGTCTTAGTCTTAGTCTTAGTCTTAGTCTTAGTCTTAGTCTTAGTCTTAGTCTTAGTCTTAGTCTTAGTCTTAGTCTTAGTCTTAGTCTTAGTCTTAGTCTTAGTCTTAGTCTTAGTCTATAGTCTTAGTCTTAGTCTTAGTCTTAGTCTTAGTCTTAGTCTTAGTCTTAGTCTTAGTCTTAGTCTTAGTCTTAGTCTTAGTCTTAGTCTTAGTCTTAGTCTTAGTCTTAGTCTTAGTCTTAGTCTTAGTCTTAGTCTTAGTCTTAGTCTTAGTCTTAGTCTTAGTCTTAGTCTTAGTCTTAGTCTTAGTCTTAGTCTTAGTCTTAGTCTTAGTCTTAGTCTTAGTCTTAGTCTTAGTCTTAGTCTTAGTCTTAGTCTTAGTCTTAGTCTTAGTCTTAGTCTTAGTCTTAGTCTTAGTCTTAGTCTTAGTCTTAGTCTTAGTCTTAGTCTTAGTCTTAGTCTTAGTCTTAGTCTTAGTCTTAGTCTTAGTCTTAGTCTTAGTCTTAGTCTTAGTCTTAGTCTTAGTCTTAGTCTTAGTCTTAGTCTTAGTCTTAGTCTTAGTCTTAGTCTTAGTCTTAGTCTTAGTCTTAGTCTTAGTCTTAGTCTTAGTCTTAGTCTTAGTCTTAGTCTTAGTCTTAGTCTTAGTCTTAGTCTTAGTCTTAGTCTTAGTCTTAGTCTTAGTCTTAGTCTTAGTCTTAGTCTTAGTCTTAGTCTTAGTCTTAGTCTTAGTCTTAGTCTTAGTCTTAGTCTTAGTCTTAGTCTTAGTCTTAGTCTTAGTCTTAGTCTTAGTCTTAGTCTTAGTCTTAGTCTTAGTCTTAGTCTTAGTCTTAGTCTTAGTCTTAGTCTTAGTCTTAGTCTTAGTCTTAGTCTTAGTCTTAGTCTTAGTCTTAGTCTTAGTCTTAGTCTTAGTCTTAGTCTTAGTCTTAGTCTTAGTCTTAGTCTTAGTCTTAGTCTTAGTCTTAGTCTTAGTCTTAGTCTTAGTCTTAGTCTTAGTCTTAGTCTTAGTCTTAGTCTTAGTCTTAGTCTTAGTCTTAGTCTTAGTCTTAGTCTTAGTCTTAGTCTTAGTCTTAGTCTTAGTCTTAGTCTTAGTCTTAGTCTTAGTCTTAGTCTTAGTCTTAGTCTTAGTCTTAGTCTTAGTCTTAGTCTTAGTCTTAGTCTTAGTCTTAGTCTTAGTCTTAGTCTTAGTCTTAGTCTTAGTCTTAGTCTTAGTCTTAGTCTTAGTCTTAGTCTTAGTCTTAGTCTTAGTCTTAGTCTTAGTCTTAGTCTTAGTCTTAGTCTTAGTCTTAGTCTTAGTCTTAGTCTTAGTCTTAGTCTTAGTCTTAGTCTTAGTCTTAGTCTTAGTCTTAGTCTTAGTCTTAGTCTTAGTCTTAGTCTTAGTCTTAGTCTTAGTCTTAGTCTTAGTCTTAGTCTTAGTCTTAGTCTTAGTCTTAGTCTTAGTCTTAGTCTTAGTCTTAGTCTTAGTCTTAGTCTTAGTCTTAGTCTTAGTCTTAGTCTTAGTCTTAGTCTTAGTCTTAGTCTTAGTCTTAGTCTTAGTCTTAGTCTTAGTCTTAGTCTTAGTCTTAGTCTTAGTCTTAGTCTTAGTCTTAGTCTTAGTCTTAGTCTTAGTCTTAGTCTTAGTCTTAGTCTTAGTCTTAGTCTTAGTCTTAGTCTTAGTCTTAGTCTTAGTCTTAGTCTTAGTCTTAGTCTTAGTCTTAGTCTTAGTCTTAGTCTTAGTCTTAGTCTTAGTCTTAGTCTTAGTCTTAGTCTTAGTCTTAGTCTTAGTCTTAGTCTTAGTCTTAGTCTTAGTCTTAGTCTTAGTCTTAGTCTTAGTCTTAGTCTTAGTCTTAGTCTTAGTCTTAGTCTTAGTCTTAGTCTTAGTCTTAGTCTTAGTCTTAGTCTTAGTCTTAGTCTTAGTCTTAGTCTTAGTCTTAGTCTTAGTCTTAGTCTTAGTCTTAGTCTTAGTCTTAGTCTTAGTCTTAGTCTTAGTCTTAGTCTTAGTCTTAGTCTTAGTCTTAGTCTTAGTCTTAGTCTTAGTCTTAGTCTTAGTCTTAGTCTTAGTCTTAGTCTTAGTCTTAGTCTTAGTCTTAGTCTTAGTCTTAGTCTTAGTCTTAGTCTTAGTCTTAGTCTTAGTCTTAGTCTTAGTCTTAGTCTTAGTCTTAGTCTTAGTCTTAGTCTTAGTCTTAGTCTTAGTCTTAGTCTTAGTCTTAGTCTTAGTCTTAGTCTTAGTCTTAGTCTTAGTCTTAGTCTTAGTCTTAGTCTTAGTCTTAGTCTTAGTCTTAGTCTTAGTCTTAGTCTTAGTCTTAGTCTTAGTCTTAGTCTTAGTCTTAGTCTTAGTCTTAGTCTTAGTCTTAGTCTTAGTCTTAGTCTTAGTCTTAGTCTTAGTCTTAGTCTTAGTCTTAGTCTTAGTCTTAGTCTTAGTCTTAGTCTTAGTCTTAGTCTTAGTCTTAGTCTTAGTCTTAGTCTTAGTCTTAGTCTTAGTCTTAGTCTTAGTCTTAGTCTTAGTCTTAGTCTTAGTCTTAGTCTTAGTCTTAGTCTTAGTCTTAGTCTTAGTCTTAGTCTTAGTCTTAGTCTTAGTCTTAGTCTTAGTCTTAGTCTTAGTCTTAGTCTTAGTCTTAGTCTTAGTCTTAGTCTTAGTCTTAGTCTTAGTCTTAGTCTTAGTCTTAGTCTTAGTCTTAGTCTTAGTCTTAGTCTTAGTCTTAGTCTTAGTCTTAGTCTTAGTCTTAGTCTTAGTCTTAGTCTTAGTCTTAGTCTTAGTCTTAGTCTTAGTCTTAGTCTTAGTCTTAGTCTTAGTCTTAGTCTTAGTCTTAGTCTTAGTCTTAGTCTTAGTCTTAGTCTTAGTCTTAGTCTTAGTCTTAGTCTTAGTCTTAGTCTTAGTCTTAGTCTTAGTCTTAGTCTTAGTCTTAGTCTTAGTCTTAGTCTTAGTCTTAGTCTTAGTCTTAGTCTTAGTCTTAGTCTTAGTCTTAGTCTTAGTCTTAGTCTTAGTCTTAGTCTTAGTCTTAGTCTTAGTCTTAGTCTTAGTCTTAGTCTTAGTCTTAGTCTTAGTCTTAGTCTTAGTCTTAGTCTTAGTCTTAGTCTTAGTCTTAGTCTTAGTCTTAGTCTTAGTCTTAGTCTTAGTCTTAGTCTTAGTCTTAGTCTTAGTCTTAGTCTTAGTCTTAGTCTTAGTCTTAGTCTTAGTCTTAGTCTTAGTCTTAGTCTTAGTCTTAGTCTTAGTCTTAGTCTTAGTCTTAGTCTTAGTCTTAGTCTTAGTCTTAGTCTTAGTCTTAGTCTTAGTCTTAGTCTTAGTCTTAGTCTTAGTCTTAGTCTTAGTCTTAGTCTTAGTCTTAGTCTTAGTCTTAGTCTTAGTCTTAGTCTTAGTCTTAGTCTTAGTCTTAGTCTTAGTCTTAGTCTTAGTCTTAGTCTTAGTCTTAGTCTTAGTCTTAGTCTTAGTCTTAGTCTTAGTCTTAGTCTTAGTCTTAGTCTTAGTCTTAGTCTTAGTCTTAGTCTTAGTCTTAGTCTTAGTCTTAGTCTTAGTCTTAGTCTTAGTCTTAGTCTTAGTCTTAGTCTTAGTCTTAGTCTTAGTCTTAGTCTTAGTCTTAGTCTTAGTCTTAGTCTTAGTCTTAGTCTTAGTCTTAGTCTTAGTCTTAGTCTTAGTCTTAGTCTTAGTCTTAGTCTTAGTCTTAGTCTTAGTCTTAGTCTTAGTCTTAGTCTTAGTCTTAGTCTTAGTCTTAGTCTTAGTCTTAGTCTTAGTCTTAGTCTTAGTCTTAGTCTTAGTCTTAGTCTTAGTCTTAGTCTTAGTCTTAGTCTTAGTCTTAGTCTTAGTCTTAGTCTTAGTCTTAGTCTTAGTCTTAGTCTTAGTCTTAGTCTTAGTCTTAGTCTTAGTCTTAGTCTTAGTCTTAGTCTTAGTCTTAGTCTTAGTCTTAGTCTTAGTCTTAGTCTTAGTCTTAGTCTTAGTCTTAGTCTTAGTCTTAGTCTTAGTCTTAGTCTTAGTCTTAGTCTTAGTCTTAGTCTTAGTCTTAGTCTTAGTCTTAGTCTTAGTCTTAGTCTTAGTCTTAGTCTTAGTCTTAGTCTTAGTCTTAGTCTTAGTCTTAGTCTTAGTCTTAGTCTTAGTCTTAGTCTTAGTCTTAGTCTTAGTCTTAGTCTTAGTCTTAGTCTTAGTCTTAGTCTTAGTCTTAGTCTTAGTCTTAGTCTTAGTCTTAGTCTTAGTCTTAGTCTTAGTCTTAGTCTTAGTCTTAGTCTTAGTCTTAGTCTTAGTCTTAGTCTTAGTCTTAGTCTTAGTCTTAGTCTTAGTCTTAGTCTTAGTCTTAGTCTTAGTCTTAGTCTTAGTCTTAGTCTTAGTCTTAGTCTTAGTCTTAGTCTTAGTCTTAGTCTTAGTCTTAGTCTTAGTCTTAGTCTTAGTCTTAGTCTTAGTCTTAGTCTTAGTCTTAGTCTTAGTCTTAGTCTTAGTCTTAGTCTTAGTCTTAGTCTTAGTCTTAGTCTTAGTCTTAGTCTTAGTCTTAGTCTTAGTCTTAGTCTTAGTCTTAGTCTTAGTCTTAGTCTTAGTCTTAGTCTTAGTCTTAGTCTTAGTCTTAGTCTTAGTCTTAGTCTTAGTCTTAGTCTTAGTCTTAGTCTTAGTCTTAGTCTTAGTCTTAGTCTTAGTCTTAGTCTTAGTCTTAGTCTTAGTCTTAGTCTTAGTCTTAGTCTTAGTCTTAGTCTTAGTCTTAGTCTTAGTCTTAGTCTTAGTCTTAGTCTTAGTCTTAGTCTTAGTCTTAGTCTTAGTCTTAGTCTTAGTCTTAGTCTTAGTCTTAGTCTTAGTCTTAGTCTTAGTCTTAGTCTTAGTCTTAGTCTTAGTCTTAGTCTTAGTCTTAGTCTTAGTCTTAGTCTTAGTCTTAGTCTTAGTCTTAGTCTTAGTCTTAGTCTTAGTCTTAGTCTTAGTCTTAGTCTTAGTCTTAGTCTTAGTCTTAGTCTTAGTCTTAGTCTTAGTCTTAGTCTTAGTCTTAGTCTTAGTCTTAGTCTTAGTCTTAGTCTTAGTCTTAGTCTTAGTCTTAGTCTTAGTCTTAGTCTTAGTCTTAGTCTTAGTCTTAGTCTTAGTCTTAGTCTTAGTCTTAGTCTTAGTCTTAGTCTTAGTCTTAGTCTTAGTCTTAGTCTTAGTCTTAGTCTTAGTCTTAGTCTTAGTCTTAGTCTTAGTCTTAGTCTTAGTCTTAGTCTTAGTCTTAGTCTTAGTCTTAGTCTTAGTCTTAGTCTTAGTCTTAGTCTTAGTCTTAGTCTTAGTCTTAGTCTTAGTCTTAGTCTTAGTCTTAGTCTTAGTCTTAGTCTTAGTCTTAGTCTTAGTCTTAGTCTTAGTCTTAGTCTTAGTCTTAGTCTTAGTCTTAGTCTTAGTCTTAGTCTTAGTCTTAGTCTTAGTCTTAGTCTTAGTCTTAGTCTTAGTCTTAGTCTTAGTCTTAGTCTTAGTCTTAGTCTTAGTCTTAGTCTTAGTCTTAGTCTTAGTCTTAGTCTTAGTCTTAGTCTTAGTCTTAGTCTTAGTCTTAGTCTTAGTCTTAGTCTTAGTCTTAGTCTTAGTCTTAGTCTTAGTCTTAGTCTTAGTCTTAGTCTTAGTCTTAGTCTTAGTCTTAGTCTTAGTCTTAGTCTTAGTCTTAGTCTTAGTCTTAGTCTTAGTCTTAGTCTTAGTCTTAGTCTTAGTCTTAGTCTTAGTCTTAGTCTTAGTCTTAGTCTTAGTCTTAGTCTTAGTCTTAGTCTTAGTCTTAGTCTTAGTCTTAGTCTTAGTCTTAGTCTTAGTCTTAGTCTTAGTCTTAGTCTTAGTCTTAGTCTTAGTCTTAGTCTTAGTCTTAGTCTTAGTCTTAGTCTTAGTCTTAGTCTTAGTCTTAGTCTTAGTCTTAGTCTTAGTCTTAGTCTTAGTCTTAGTCTTAGTCTTAGTCTTAGTCTTAGTCTTAGTCTTAGTCTTAGTCTTAGTCTTAGTCTTAGTCTTAGTCTTAGTCTTAGTCTTAGTCTTAGTCTTAGTCTTAGTCTTAGTCTTAGTCTTAGTCTTAGTCTTAGTCTTAGTCTTAGTCTTAGTCTTAGTCTTAGTCTTAGTCTTAGTCTTAGTCTTAGTCTTAGTCTTAGTCTTAGTCTTAGTCTTAGTCTTAGTCTTAGTCTTAGTCTTAGTCTTAGTCTTAGTCTTAGTCTTAGTCTTAGTCTTAGTCTTAGTCTTAGTCTTAGTCTTAGTCTTAGTCTTAGTCTTAGTCTTAGTCTTAGTCTTAGTCTTAGTCTTAGTCTTAGTCTTAGTCTTAGTCTTAGTCTTAGTCTTAGTCTTAGTCTTAGTCTTAGTCTTAGTCTTAGTCTTAGTCTTAGTCTTAGTCTTAGTCTTAGTCTTAGTCTTAGTCTTAGTCTTAGTCTTAGTCTTAGTCTTAGTCTTAGTCTTAGTCTTAGTCTTAGTCTTAGTCTTAGTCTTAGTCTTAGTCTTAGTCTTAGTCTTAGTCTTAGTCTTAGTCTTAGTCTTAGTCTTAGTCTTAGTCTTAGTCTTAGTCTTAGTCTTAGTCTTAGTCTTAGTCTTAGTCTTAGTCTTAGTCTTAGTCTTAGTCTTAGTCTTAGTCTTAGTCTTAGTCTTAGTCTTAGTCTTAGTCTTAGTCTTAGTCTTAGTCTTAGTCTTAGTCTTAGTCTTAGTCTTAGTCTTAGTCTTAGTCTTAGTCTTAGTCTTAGTCTTAGTCTTAGTCTTAGTCTTAGTCTTAGTCTTAGTCTTAGTCTTAGTCTTAGTCTTAGTCTTAGTCTTAGTCTTAGTCTTAGTCTTAGTCTTAGTCTTAGTCTTAGTCTTAGTCTTAGTCTTAGTCTTAGTCTTAGTCTTAGTCTTAGTCTTAGTCTTAGTCTTAGTCTTAGTCTTAGTCTTAGTCTTAGTCTTAGTCTTAGTCTTAGTCTTAGTCTTAGTCTTAGTCTTAGTCTTAGTCTTAGTCTTAGTCTTAGTCTTAGTCTTAGTCTTAGTCTTAGTCTTAGTCTTAGTCTTAGTCTTAGTCTTAGTCTTAGTCTTAGTCTTAGTCTTAGTCTTAGTCTTAGTCTTAGTCTTAGTCTTAGTCTTAGTCTTAGTCTTAGTCTTAGTCTTAGTCTTAGTCTTAGTCTTAGTCTTAGTCTTAGTCTTAGTCTTAGTCTTAGTCTTAGTCTTAGTCTTAGTCTTAGTCTTAGTCTTAGTCTTAGTCTTAGTCTTAGTCTTAGTCTTAGTCTTAGTCTTAGTCTTAGTCTTAGTCTTAGTCTTAGTCTTAGTCTTAGTCTTAGTCTTAGTCTTAGTCTTAGTCTTAGTCTTAGTCTTAGTCTTAGTCTTAGTCTTAGTCTTAGTCTTAGTCTTAGTCTTAGTCTTAGTCTTAGTCTTAGTCTTAGTCTTAGTCTTAGTCTTAGTCTTAGTCTTAGTCTTAGTCTTAGTCTTAGTCTTAGTCTTAGTCTTAGTCTTAGTCTTAGTCTTAGTCTTAGTCTTAGTCTTAGTCTTAGTCTTAGTCTTAGTCTTAGTCTTAGTCTTAGTCTTAGTCTTAGTCTTAGTCTTAGTCTTAGTCTTAGTCTTAGTCTTAGTCTTAGTCTTAGTCTTAGTCTTAGTCTTAGTCTTAGTCTTAGTCTTAGTCTTAGTCTTAGTCTTAGTCTTAGTCTTAGTCTTAGTCTTAGTCTTAGTCTTAGTCTTAGTCTTAGTCTTAGTCTTAGTCTTAGTCTTAGTCTTAGTCTTAGTCTTAGTCTTAGTCTTAGTCTTAGTCTTAGTCTTAGTCTTAGTCTTAGTCTTAGTCTTAGTCTTAGTCTTAGTCTTAGTCTTAGTCTTAGTCTTAGTCTTAGTCTTAGTCTTAGTCTTAGTCTTAGTCTTAGTCTTAGTCTTAGTCTTAGTCTTAGTCTTAGTCTTAGTCTTAGTCTTAGTCTTAGTCTTAGTCTTAGTCTTAGTCTTAGTCTTAGTCTTAGTCTTAGTCTTAGTCTTAGTCTTAGTCTTAGTCTTAGTCTTAGTCTTAGTCTTAGTCTTAGTCTTAGTCTTAGTCTTAGTCTTAGTCTTAGTCTTAGTCTTAGTCTTAGTCTTAGTCTTAGTCTTAGTCTTAGTCTTAGTCTTAGTCTTAGTCTTAGTCTTAGTCTTAGTCTTAGTCTTAGTCTTAGTCTTAGTCTTAGTCTTAGTCTTAGTCTTAGTCTTAGTCTTAGTCTTAGTCTTAGTCTTAGTCTTAGTCTTAGTCTTAGTCTTAGTCTTAGTCTTAGTCTTAGTCTTAGTCTTAGTCTTAGTCTTAGTCTTAGTCTTAGTCTTAGTCTTAGTCTTAGTCTTAGTCTTAGTCTTAGTCTTAGTCTTAGTCTTAGTCTTAGTCTTAGTCTTAGTCTTAGTCTTAGTCTTAGTCTTAGTCTTAGTCTTAGTCTTAGTCTTAGTCTTAGTCTTAGTCTTAGTCTTAGTCTTAGTCTTAGTCTTAGTCTTAGTCTTAGTCTTAGTCTTAGTCTTAGTCTTAGTCTTAGTCTTAGTCTTAGTCTTAGTCTTAGTCTTAGTCTTAGTCTTAGTCTTAGTCTTAGTCTTAGTCTTAGTCTTAGTCTTAGTCTTAGTCTTAGTCTTAGTCTTAGTCTTAGTCTTAGTCTTAGTCTTAGTCTTAGTCTTAGTCTTAGTCTTAGTCTTAGTCTTAGTCTTAGTCTTAGTCTTAGTCTTAGTCTTAGTCTTAGTCTTAGTCTTAGTCTTAGTCTTAGTCTTAGTCTTAGTCTTAGTCTTAGTCTTAGTCTTAGTCTTAGTCTTAGTCTTAGTCTTAGTCTTAGTCTTAGTCTTAGTCTTAGTCTTAGTCTTAGTCTTAGTCTTAGTCTTAGTCTTAGTCTTAGTCTTAGTCTTAGTCTTAGTCTTAGTCTTAGTCTTAGTCTTAGTCTTAGTCTTAGTCTTAGTCTTAGTCTTAGTCTTAGTCTTAGTCTTAGTCTTAGTCTTAGTCTTAGTCTTAGTCTTAGTCTTAGTCTTAGTCTTAGTCTTAGTCTTAGTCTTAGTCTTAGTCTTAGTCTTAGTCTTAGTCTTAGTCTTAGTCTTAGTCTTAGTCTTAGTCTTAGTCTTAGTCTTAGTCTTAGTCTTAGTCTTAGTCTTAGTCTTAGTCTTAGTCTTAGTCTTAGTCTTAGTCTTAGTCTTAGTCTTAGTCTTAGTCTTAGTCTTAGTCTTAGTCTTAGTCTTAGTCTTAGTCTTAGTCTTAGTCTTAGTCTTAGTCTTAGTCTTAGTCTTAGTCTTAGTCTTAGTCTTAGTCTTAGTCTTAGTCTTAGTCTTAGTCTTAGTCTTAGTCTTAGTCTTAGTCTTAGTCTTAGTCTTAGTCTTAGTCTTAGTCTTAGTCTTAGTCTTAGTCTTAGTCTTAGTCTTAGTCTTAGTCTTAGTCTTAGTCTTAGTCTTAGTCTTAGTCTTAGTCTTAGTCTTAGTCTTAGTCTTAGTCTTAGTCTTAGTCTTAGTCTTAGTCTTAGTCTTAGTCTTAGTCTTAGTCTTAGTCTTAGTCTTAGTCTTAGTCTTAGTCTTAGTCTTAGTCTTAGTCTTAGTCTTAGTCTTAGTCTTAGTCTTAGTCTTAGTCTTAGTCTTAGTCTTAGTCTTAGTCTTAGTCTTAGTCTTAGTCTTAGTCTTAGTCTTAGTCTTAGTCTTAGTCTTAGTCTTAGTCTTAGTCTTAGTCTTAGTCTTAGTCTTAGTCTTAGTCTTAGTCTTAGTCTTAGTCTTAGTCTTAGTCTTAGTCTTAGTCTTAGTCTTAGTCTTAGTCTTAGTCTTAGTCTTAGTCTTAGTCTTAGTCTTAGTCTTAGTCTTAGTCTTAGTCTTAGTCTTAGTCTTAGTCTTAGTCTTAGTCTTAGTCTTAGTCTTAGTCTTAGTCTTAGTCTTAGTCTTAGTCTTAGTCTTAGTCTTAGTCTTAGTCTTAGTCTTAGTCTTAGTCTTAGTCTTAGTCTTAGTCTTAGTCTTAGTCTTAGTCTTAGTCTTAGTCTTAGTCTTAGTCTTAGTCTTAGTCTTAGTCTTAGTCTTAGTCTTAGTCTTAGTCTTAGTCTTAGTCTTAGTCTTAGTCTTAGTCTTAGTCTTAGTCTTAGTCTTAGTCTTAGTCTTAGTCTTAGTCTTAGTCTTAGTCTTAGTCTTAGTCTTAGTCTTAGTCTTAGTCTTAGTCTTAGTCTTAGTCTTAGTCTTAGTCTTAGTCTTAGTCTTAGTCTTAGTCTTAGTCTTAGTCTTAGTCTTAGTCTTAGTCTTAGTCTTAGTCTTAGTCTTAGTCTTAGTCTTAGTCTTAGTCTTAGTCTTAGTCTTAGTCTTAGTCTTAGTCTTAGTCTTAGTCTTAGTCTTAGTCTTAGTCTTAGTCTTAGTCTTAGTCTTAGTCTTAGTCTTAGTCTTAGTCTTAGTCTTAGTCTTAGTCTTAGTCTTAGTCTTAGTCTTAGTCTTAGTCTTAGTCTTAGTCTTAGTCTTAGTCTTAGTCTTAGTCTTAGTCTTAGTCTTAGTCTTAGTCTTAGTCTTAGTCTTAGTCTTAGTCTTAGTCTTAGTCTTAGTCTTAGTCTTAGTCTTAGTCTTAGTCTTAGTCTTAGTCTTAGTCTTAGTCTTAGTCTTAGTCTTAGTCTTAGTCTTAGTCTTAGTCTTAGTCTTAGTCTTAGTCTTAGTCTTAGTCTTAGTCTTAGTCTTAGTCTTAGTCTTAGTCTTAGTCTTAGTCTTAGTCTTAGTCTTAGTCTTAGTCTTAGTCTTAGTCTTAGTCTTAGTCTTAGTCTTAGTCTTAGTCTTAGTCTTAGTCTTAGTCTTAGTCTTAGTCTTAGTCTTAGTCTTAGTCTTAGTCTTAGTCTTAGTCTTAGTCTTAGTCTTAGTCTTAGTCTTAGTCTTAGTCTTAGTCTTAGTCTTAGTCTTAGTCTTAGTCTTAGTCTTAGTCTTAGTCTTAGTCTTAGTCTTAGTCTTAGTCTTAGTCTTAGTCTTAGTCTTAGTCTTAGTCTTAGTCTTAGTCTTAGTCTTAGTCTTAGTCTTAGTCTTAGTCTTAGTCTTAGTCTTAGTCTTAGTCTTAGTCTTAGTCTTAGTCTTAGTCTTAGTCTTAGTCTTAGTCTTAGTCTTAGTCTTAGTCTTAGTCTTAGTCTTAGTCTTAGTCTTAGTCTTAGTCTTAGTCTTAGTCTTAGTCTTAGTCTTAGTCTTAGTCTTAGTCTTAGTCTTAGTCTTAGTCTTAGTCTTAGTCTTAGTCTTAGTCTTAGTCTTAGTCTTAGTCTTAGTCTTAGTCTTAGTCTTAGTCTTAGTCTTAGTCTTAGTCTTAGTCTTAGTCTTAGTCTTAGTCTTAGTCTTAGTCTTAGTCTTAGTCTTAGTCTTAGTCTTAGTCTTAGTCTTAGTCTTAGTCTTAGTCTTAGTCTTAGTCTTAGTCTTAGTCTTAGTCTTAGTCTTAGTCTTAGTCTTAGTCTTAGTCTTAGTCTTAGTCTTAGTCTTAGTCTTAGTCTTAGTCTTAGTCTTAGTCTTAGTCTTAGTCTTAGTCTTAGTCTTAGTCTTAGTCTTAGTCTTAGTCTTAGTCTTAGTCTTAGTCTTAGTCTTAGTCTTAGTCTTAGTCTTAGTCTTAGTCTTAGTCTTAGTCTTAGTCTTAGTCTTAGTCTTAGTCTTAGTCTTAGTCTTAGTCTTAGTCTTAGTCTTAGTCTTAGTCTTAGTCTTAGTCTTAGTCTTAGTCTTAGTCTTAGTCTTAGTCTTAGTCTTAGTCTTAGTCTTAGTCTTAGTCTTAGTCTTAGTCTTAGTCTTAGTCTTAGTCTTAGTCTTAGTCTTAGTCTTAGTCTTAGTCTTAGTCTTAGTCTTAGTCTTAGTCTTAGTCTTAGTCTTAGTCTTAGTCTTAGTCTTAGTCTTAGTCTTAGTCTTAGTCTTAGTCTTAGTCTTAGTCTTAGTCTTAGTCTTAGTCTTAGTCTTAGTCTTAGTCTTAGTCTTAGTCTTAGTCTTAGTCTTAGTCTTAGTCTTAGTCTTAGTCTTAGTCTTAGTCTTAGTCTTAGTCTTAGTCTTAGTCTTAGTCTTAGTCTTAGTCTTAGTCTTAGTCTTAGTCTTAGTCTTAGTCTTAGTCTTAGTCTTAGTCTTAGTCTTAGTCTTAGTCTTAGTCTTAGTCTTAGTCTTAGTCTTAGTCTTAGTCTTAGTCTTAGTCTTAGTCTTAGTCTTAGTCTTAGTCTTAGTCTTAGTCTTAGTCTTAGTCTTAGTCTTAGTCTTAGTCTTAGTCTTAGTCTTAGTCTTAGTCTTAGTCTTAGTCTTAGTCTTAGTCTTAGTCTTAGTCTTAGTCTTAGTCTTAGTCTTAGTCTTAGTCTTAGTCTTAGTCTTAGTCTTAGTCTTAGTCTTAGTCTTAGTCTTAGTCTTAGTCTTAGTCTTAGTCTTAGTCTTAGTCTTAGTCTTAGTCTTAGTCTTAGTCTTAGTCTTAGTCTTAGTCTTAGTCTTAGTCTTAGTCTTAGTCTTAGTCTTAGTCTTAGTCTTAGTCTTAGTCTTAGTCTTAGTCTTAGTCTTAGTCTTAGTCTTAGTCTTAGTCTTAGTCTTAGTCTTAGTCTTAGTCTTAGTCTTAGTCTTAGTCTTAGTCTTAGTCTTAGTCTTAGTCTTAGTCTTAGTCTTAGTCTTAGTCTTAGTCTTAGTCTTAGTCTTAGTCTTAGTCTTAGTCTTAGTCTTAGTCTTAGTCTTAGTCTTAGTCTTAGTCTTAGTCTTAGTCTTAGTCTTAGTCTCTTAGTCTTAGTCTTAGTCTTAGTCTTAGTCTTAGTCTTAGTCTTAGTCTTAGTCTTAGTCTTAGTCTTAGTCTTAGTCTTAGTCTTAGTCTTAGTCTTAGTCTTAGTCTTAGTCTTAGTCTTAGTCTTAGTCTTAGTCTTAGTCTTAGTCTTAGTCTTAGTCTTAGTCTTAGTCTTAGTCTTAGTCTTAGTCTTAGTCTTAGTCTTAGTCTTAGTCTTAGTCTTAGTCTTAGTCTTAGTCTTAGTCTTAGTCTTAGTCTTAGTCTTAGTCTTAGTCTTAGTCTTAGTCTTAGTCTTAGTCTTAGTCTTAGTCTTAGTCTTAGTCTTAGTCTTAGTCTTAGTCTTAGTCTTAGTCTTAGTCTTAGTCTTAGTCTTAGTCTTAGTCTTAGTCTTAGTCTTAGTCTTAGTCTTAGTCTTAGTCTTAGTCTTAGTCTTAGTCTTAGTCTTAGTCTTAGTCTTAGTCTTAGTCTTAGTCTTAGTCTTAGTCTTAGTCTTAGTCTTAGTCTTAGTCTTAGTCTTAGTCTTAGTCTTAGTCTTAGTCTTAGTCTTAGTCTTAGTCTTAGTCTTAGTCTTAGTCTTAGTCTTAGTCTTAGTCTTAGTCTTAGTCTTAGTCTTAGTCTTAGTCTTAGTCTTAGTCTTAGTCTTAGTCTTAGTCTTAGTCTTAGTCTTAGTCTTAGTCTTAGTCTTAGTCTTAGTCTTAGTCTTAGTCTTAGTCTTAGTCTTAGTCTTAGTCTTAGTCTTAGTCTTAGTCTTAGTCTTAGTCTTAGTCTTAGTCTTAGTCTTAGTCTTAGTCTTAGTCTTAGTCTTAGTCTTAGTCTTAGTCTTAGTCTTAGTCTTAGTCTTAGTCTTAGTCTTAGTCTTAGTCTTAGTCTTAGTCTTAGTCTTAGTCTTAGTCTTAGTCTTAGTCTTAGTCTTAGTCTTAGTCTTAGTCTTAGTCTTAGTCTTAGTCTTAGTCTTAGTCTTAGTCTTAGTCTTAGTCTTAGTCTTAGTCTTAGTCTTAGTCTTAGTCTTAGTCTTAGTCTTAGTCTTAGTCTTAGTCTTAGTCTTAGTCTTAGTCTTAGTCTTAGTCTTAGTCTTAGTCTTAGTCTTAGTCTTAGTCTTAGTCTTAGTCTTAGTCTTAGTCTTAGTCTTAGTCTTAGTCTTAGTCTTAGTCTTAGTCTTAGTCTTAGTCTTAGTCTTAGTCTTAGTCTTAGTCTTAGTCTTAGTCTTAGTCTTAGTCTTAGTCTTAGTCTTAGTCTTAGTCTTAGTCTTAGTCTTAGTCTTAGTCTTAGTCTTAGTCTTAGTCTTAGTCTTAGTCTTAGTCTTAGTCTTAGTCTTAGTCTTAGTCTTAGTCTTAGTCTTAGTCTTAGTCTTAGTCTTAGTCTTAGTCTTAGTCTTAGTCTTAGTCTTAGTCTTAGTCTTAGTCTTAGTCTTAGTCTTAGTCTTAGTCTTAGTCTTAGTCTTAGTCTTAGTCTTAGTCTTAGTCTTAGTCTTAGTCTTAGTCTTAGTCTTAGTCTTAGTCTTAGTCTTAGTCTTAGTCTTAGTCTTAGTCTTAGTCTTAGTCTTAGTCTTAGTCTTAGTCTTAGTCTTAGTCTTAGTCTTAGTCTTAGTCTTAGTCTTAGTCTTAGTCTTAGTCTTAGTCTTAGTCTTAGTCTTAGTCTTAGTCTTAGTCTTAGTCTTAGTCTTAGTCTTAGTCTTAGTCTTAGTCTTAGTCTTAGTCTTAGTCTTAGTCTTAGTCTTAGTCTTAGTCTTAGTCTTAGTCTTAGTCTTAGTCTTAGTCTTAGTCTTAGTCTTAGTCTTAGTCTTAGTCTTAGTCTTAGTCTTAGTCTTAGTCTTAGTCTTAGTCTTAGTCTTAGTCTTAGTCTTAGTCTTAGTCTTAGTCTTAGTCTTAGTCTTAGTCTTAGTCTTAGTCTTAGTCTTAGTCTTAGTCTTAGTCTTAGTCTTAGTCTTAGTCTTAGTCTTAGTCTTAGTCTTAGTCTTAGTCTTAGTCTTAGTCTTAGTCTTAGTCTTAGTCTTAGTCTTAGTCTTAGTCTTAGTCTTAGTCTTAGTCTTAGTCTTAGTCTTAGTCTTAGTCTTAGTCTTAGTCTTAGTCTTAGTCTTAGTCTTAGTCTTAGTCTTAGTCTTAGTCTTAGTCTTAGTCTTAGTCTTAGTCTTAGTCTTAGTCTTAGTCTTAGTCTTAGTCTTAGTCTTAGTCTTAGTCTTAGTCTTAGTCTTAGTCTTAGTCTTAGTCTTAGTCTTAGTCTTAGTCTTAGTCTTAGTCTTAGTCTTAGTCTTAGTCTTAGTCTTAGTCTTAGTCTTAGTCTTAGTCTTAGTCTTAGTCTTAGTCTTAGTCTTAGTCTTAGTCTTAGTCTTAGTCTTAGTCTTAGTCTTAGTCTTAGTCTTAGTCTTAGTCTTAGTCTTAGTCTTAGTCTTAGTCTTAGTCTTAGTCTTAGTCTTAGTCTTAGTCTTAGTCTTAGTCTTAGTCTTAGTCTTAGTCTTAGTCTTAGTCTTAGTCTTAGTCTTAGTCTTAGTCTTAGTCTTAGTCTTAGTCTTAGTCTTAGTCTTAGTCTTAGTCTTAGTCTTAGTCTTAGTCTTAGTCTTAGTCTTAGTCTTAGTCTTAGTCTTAGTCTTAGTCTTAGTCTTAGTCTTAGTCTTAGTCTTAGTCTTAGTCTTAGTCTTAGTCTTAGTCTTAGTCTTAGTCTTAGTCTTAGTCTTAGTCTTAGTCTTAGTCTTAGTCTTAGTCTTAGTCTTAGTCTTAGTCTTAGTCTTAGTCTTAGTCTTAGTCTTAGTCTTAGTCTTAGTCTTAGTCTTAGTCTTAGTCTTAGTCTTAGTCTTAGTCTTAGTCTTAGTCTTAGTCTTAGTCTTAGTCTTAGTCTTAGTCTTAGTCTTAGTCTTAGTCTTAGTCTTAGTCTTAGTCTTAGTCTTAGTCTTAGTCTTAGTCTTAGTCTTAGTCTTAGTCTTAGTCTTAGTCTTAGTCTTAGTCTTAGTCTTAGTCTTAGTCTTAGTCTTAGTCTTAGTCTTAGTCTTAGTCTTAGTCTTAGTCTTAGTCTTAGTCTTAGTCTTAGTCTTAGTCTTAGTCTTAGTCTTAGTCTTAGTCTTAGTCTTAGTCTTAGTCTTAGTCTTAGTCTTAGTCTTAGTCTTAGTCTTAGTCTTAGTCTTAGTCTTAGTCTTAGTCTTAGTCTTAGTCTTAGTCTTAGTCTTAGTCTTAGTCTTAGTCTTAGTCTTAGTCTTAGTCTTAGTCTTAGTCTTAGTCTTAGTCTTAGTCTTAGTCTTAGTCTTAGTCTTAGTCTTAGTCTTAGTCTTAGTCTTAGTCTTAGTCTTAGTCTTAGTCTTAGTCTTAGTCTTAGTCTTAGTCTTAGTCTTAGTCTTAGTCTTAGTCTTAGTCTTAGTCTTAGTCTTAGTCTTAGTCTTAGTCTTAGTCTTAGTCTTAGTCTTAGTCTTAGTCTTAGTCTTAGTCTTAGTCTTAGTCTTAGTCTTAGTCTTAGTCTTAGTCTTAGTCTTAGTCTTAGTCTTAGTCTTAGTCTTAGTCTTAGTCTTAGTCTTAGTCTTAGTCTTAGTCTTAGTCTTAGTCTTAGTCTTAGTCTTAGTCTTAGTCTTAGTCTTAGTCTTAGTCTTAGTCTTAGTCTTAGTCTTAGTCTTAGTCTTAGTCTTAGTCTTAGTCTTAGTCTTAGTCTTAGTCTTAGTCTTAGTCTTAGTCTTAGTCTTAGTCTTAGTCTTAGTCTTAGTCTTAGTCTTAGTCTTAGTCTTAGTCTTAGTCTTAGTCTTAGTCTTAGTCTTAGTCTTAGTCTTAGTCTTAGTCTTAGTCTTAGTCTTAGTCTTAGTCTTAGTCTTAGTCTTAGTCTTAGTCTTAGTCTTAGTCTTAGTCTTAGTCTTAGTCTTAGTCTTAGTCTTAGTCTTAGTCTTAGTCTTAGTCTTAGTCTTAGTCTTAGTCTTAGTCTTAGTCTTAGTCTTAGTCTTAGTCTTAGTCTTAGTCTTAGTCTTAGTCTTAGTCTTAGTCTTAGTCTTAGTCTTAGTCTTAGTCTTAGTCTTAGTCTTAGTCTTAGTCTTAGTCTTAGTCTTAGTCTTAGTCTTAGTCTTAGTCTTAGTCTTAGTCTTAGTCTTAGTCTTAGTCTTAGTCTTAGTCTTAGTCTTAGTCTTAGTCTTAGTCTTAGTCTTAGTCTTAGTCTTAGTCTTAGTCTTAGTCTTAGTCTTAGTCTTAGTCTTAGTCTTAGTCTTAGTCTTAGTCTTAGTCTTAGTCTTAGTCTTAGTCTTAGTCTTAGTCTTAGTCTTAGTCTTAGTCTTAGTCTTAGTCTTAGTCTTAGTCTTAGTCTTAGTCTTAGTCTTAGTCTTAGTCTTAGTCTTAGTCTTAGTCTTAGTCTTAGTCTTAGTCTTAGTCTTAGTCTTAGTCTTAGTCTTAGTCTTAGTCTTAGTCTTAGTCTTAGTCTTAGTCTTAGTCTTAGTCTTAGTCTTAGTCTTAGTCTTAGTCTTAGTCTTAGTCTTAGTCTTAGTCTTAGTCTTAGTCTTAGTCTTAGTCTTAGTCTTAGTCTTAGTCTTAGTCTTAGTCTTAGTCTTAGTCTTAGTCTTAGTCTTAGTCTTAGTCTTAGTCTTAGTCTTAGTCTTAGTCTTAGTCTTAGTCTTAGTCTTAGTCTTAGTCTTAGTCTTAGTCTTAGTCTTAGTCTTAGTCTTAGTCTTAGTCTTAGTCTTAGTCTTAGTCTTAGTCTTAGTCTTAGTCTTAGTCTTAGTCTTAGTCTTAGTCTTAGTCTTAGTCTTAGTCTTAGTCTTAGTCTTAGTCTTAGTCTTAGTCTTAGTCTTAGTCTTAGTCTTAGTCTTAGTCTTAGTCTTAGTCTTAGTCTTAGTCTTAGTCTTAGTCTTAGTCTTAGTCTTAGTCTTAGTCTTAGTCTTAGTCTTAGTCTTAGTCTTAGTCTTAGTCTTAGTCTTAGTCTTAGTCTTAGTCTTAGTCTTAGTCTTAGTCTTAGTCTTAGTCTTAGTCTTAGTCTTAGTCTTAGTCTTAGTCTTAGTCTTAGTCTTAGTCTTAGTCTTAGTCTTAGTCTTAGTCTTAGTCTTAGTCTTAGTCTTAGTCTTAGTCTTAGTCTTAGTCTTAGTCTTAGTCTTAGTCTTAGTCTTAGTCTTAGTCTTAGTCTTAGTCTTAGTCTTAGTCTTAGTCTTAGTCTTAGTCTTAGTCTTAGTCTTAGTCTTAGTCTTAGTCTTAGTCTTAGTCTTAGTCTTAGTCTTAGTCTTAGTCTTAGTCTTAGTCTTAGTCTTAGTCTTAGTCTTAGTCTTAGTCTTAGTCTTAGTCTTAGTCTTAGTCTTAGTCTTAGTCTTAGTCTTAGTCTTAGTCTTAGTCTTAGTCTTAGTCTTAGTCTTAGTCTTAGTCTTAGTCTTAGTCTTAGTCTTAGTCTTAGTCTTAGTCTTAGTCTTAGTCTTAGTCTTAGTCTTAGTCTTAGTCTTAGTCTTAGTCTTAGTCTTAGTCTTAGTCTTAGTCTTAGTCTTAGTCTTAGTCTTAGTCTTAGTCTTAGTCTTAGTCTTAGTCTTAGTCTTAGTCTTAGTCTTAGTCTTAGTCTTAGTCTTAGTCTTAGTCTTAGTCTTAGTCTTAGTCTTAGTCTTAGTCTTAGTCTTAGTCTTAGTCTTAGTCTTAGTCTTAGTCTTAGTCTTAGTCTTAGTCTTAGTCTTAGTCTTAGTCTTAGTCTTAGTCTTAGTCTTAGTCTTAGTCTTAGTCTTAGTCTTAGTCTTAGTCTTAGTCTTAGTCTTAGTCTTAGTCTTAGTCTTAGTCTTAGTCTTAGTCTTAGTCTTAGTCTTAGTCTTAGTCTTAGTCTTAGTCTTAGTCTTAGTCTTAGTCTTAGTCTTAGTCTTAGTCTTAGTCTTAGTCTTAGTCTTAGTCTTAGTCTTAGTCTTAGTCTTAGTCTTAGTCTTAGTCTTAGTCTTAGTCTTAGTCTTAGTCTTAGTCTTAGTCTTAGTCTTAGTCTTAGTCTTAGTCTTAGTCTTAGTCTTAGTCTTAGTCTTAGTCTTAGTCTTAGTCTTAGTCTTAGTCTTAGTCTTAGTCTTAGTCTTAGTCTTAGTCTTAGTCTTAGTCTTAGTCTTAGTCTTAGTCTTAGTCTTAGTCTTAGTCTTAGTCTTAGTCTTAGTCTTAGTCTTAGTCTTAGTCTTAGTCTTAGTCTTAGTCTTAGTCTTAGTCTTAGTCTTAGTCTTAGTCTTAGTCTTAGTCTTAGTCTTAGTCTTAGTCTTAGTCTTAGTCTTAGTCTTAGTCTTAGTCTTAGTCTTAGTCTTAGTCTTAGTCTTAGTCTTAGTCTTAGTCTTAGTCTTAGTCTTAGTCTTAGTCTTAGTCTTAGTCTTAGTCTTAGTCTTAGTCTTAGTCTTAGTCTTAGTCTTAGTCTTAGTCTTAGTCTTAGTCTTAGTCTTAGTCTTAGTCTTAGTCTTAGTCTTAGTCTTAGTCTTAGTCTTAGTCTTAGTCTTAGTCTTAGTCTTAGTCTTAGTCTTAGTCTTAGTCTTAGTCTTAGTCTTAGTCTTAGTCTTAGTCTTAGTCTTAGTCTTAGTCTTAGTCTTAGTCTTAGTCTTAGTCTTAGTCTTAGTCTTAGTCTTAGTCTTAGTCTTAGTCTTAGTCTTAGTCTTAGTCTTAGTCTTAGTCTTAGTCTTAGTCTTAGTCTTAGTCTTAGTCTTAGTCTTAGTCTTAGTCTTAGTCTTAGTCTTAGTCTTAGTCTTAGTCTTAGTCTTAGTCTTAGTCTTAGTCTTAGTCTTAGTCTTAGTCTTAGTCTTAGTCTTAGTCTTAGTCTTAGTCTTAGTCTTAGTCTTAGTCTTAGTCTTAGTCTTAGTCTTAGTCTTAGTCTTAGTCTTAGTCTTAGTCTTAGTCTTAGTCTTAGTCTTAGTCTTAGTCTTAGTCTTAGTCTTAGTCTTAGTCTTAGTCTTAGTCTTAGTCTTAGTCTTAGTCTTAGTCTTAGTCTTAGTCTTAGTCTTAGTCTTAGTCTTAGTCTTAGTCTTAGTCTTAGTCTTAGTCTTAGTCTTAGTCTTAGTCTTAGTCTTAGTCTTAGTCTTAGTCTTAGTCTTAGTCTTAGTCTTAGTCTTAGTCTTAGTCTTAGTCTTAGTCTTAGTCTTAGTCTTAGTCTTAGTCTTAGTCTTAGTCTTAGTCTTAGTCTTAGTCTTAGTCTTAGTCTTAGTCTTAGTCTTAGTCTTAGTCTTAGTCTTAGTCTTAGTCTTAGTCTTAGTCTTAGTCTTAGTCTTAGTCTTAGTCTTAGTCTTAGTCTTAGTCTTAGTCTTAGTCTTAGTCTTAGTCTTAGTCTTAGTCTTAGTCTTAGTCTTAGTCTTAGTCTTAGTCTTAGTCTTAGTCTTAGTCTTAGTCTTAGTCTTAGTCTTAGTCTTAGTCTTAGTCTTAGTCTTAGTCTTAGTCTTAGTCTTAGTCTTAGTCTTAGTCTTAGTCTTAGTCTTAGTCTTAGTCTTAGTCTTAGTCTTAGTCTTAGTCTTAGTCTTAGTCTTAGTCTTAGTCTTAGTCTTAGTCTTAGTCTTAGTCTTAGTCTTAGTCTTAGTCTTAGTCTTAGTCTTAGTCTTAGTCTTAGTCTTAGTCTTAGTCTTAGTCTTAGTCTTAGTCTTAGTCTTAGTCTTAGTCTTAGTCTTAGTCTTAGTCTTAGTCTTAGTCTTAGTCTTAGTCTTAGTCTTAGTCTTAGTCTTAGTCTTAGTCTTAGTCTTAGTCTTAGTCTTAGTCTTAGTCTTAGTCTTAGTCTTAGTCTTAGTCTTAGTCTTAGTCTTAGTCTTAGTCTTAGTCTTAGTCTTAGTCTTAGTCTTAGTCTTAGTCTTAGTCTTAGTCTTAGTCTTAGTCTTAGTCTTAGTCTTAGTCTTAGTCTTAGTCTTAGTCTTAGTCTTAGTCTTAGTCTTAGTCTTAGTCTTAGTCTTAGTCTTAGTCTTAGTCTTAGTCTTAGTCTTAGTCTTAGTCTTAGTCTTAGTCTTAGTCTTAGTCTTAGTCTTAGTCTTAGTCTTAGTCTTAGTCTTAGTCTTAGTCTTAGTCTTAGTCTTAGTCTTAGTCTTAGTCTTAGTCTTAGTCTTAGTCTTAGTCTTAGTCTTAGTCTTAGTCTTAGTCTTAGTCTTAGTCTTAGTCTTAGTCTTAGTCTTAGTCTTAGTCTTAGTCTTAGTCTTAGTCTTAGTCTTAGTCTTAGTCTTAGTCTTAGTCTTAGTCTTAGTCTTAGTCTTAGTCTTAGTCTTAGTCTTAGTCTTAGTCTTAGTCTTAGTCTTAGTCTTAGTCTTAGTCTTAGTCTTAGTCTTAGTCTTAGTCTTAGTCTTAGTCTTAGTCTTAGTCTTAGTCTTAGTCTTAGTCTTAGTCTTAGTCTTAGTCTTAGTCTTAGTCTTAGTCTTAGTCTTAGTCTTAGTCTTAGTCTTAGTCTTAGTCTTAGTCTTAGTCTTAGTCTTAGTCTTAGTCTTAGTCTTAGTCTTAGTCTTAGTCTTAGTCTTAGTCTTAGTCTTAGTCTTAGTCTTAGTCTTAGTCTTAGTCTTAGTCTTAGTCTTAGTCTTAGTCTTAGTCTTAGTCTTAGTCTTAGTCTTAGTCTTAGTCTTAGTCTTAGTCTTAGTCTTAGTCTTAGTCTTAGTCTTAGTCTTAGTCTTAGTCTTAGTCTTAGTCTTAGTCTTAGTCTTAGTCTTAGTCTTAGTCTTAGTCTTAGTCTTAGTCTTAGTCTTAGTCTTAGTCTTAGTCTTAGTCTTAGTCTTAGTCTTAGTCTTAGTCTTAGTCTTAGTCTTAGTCTTAGTCTTAGTCTTAGTCTTAGTCTTAGTCTTAGTCTTAGTCTTAGTCTTAGTCTTAGTCTTAGTCTTAGTCTTAGTCTTAGTCTTAGTCTTAGTCTTAGTCTTAGTCTTAGTCTTAGTCTTAGTCTTAGTCTTAGTCTTAGTCTTAGTCTTAGTCTTAGTCTTAGTCTTAGTCTTAGTCTTAGTCTTAGTCTTAGTCTTAGTCTTAGTCTTAGTCTTAGTCTTAGTCTTAGTCTTAGTCTTAGTCTTAGTCTTAGTCTTAGTCTTAGTCTTAGTCTTAGTCTTAGTCTTAGTCTTAGTCTTAGTCTTAGTCTTAGTCTTAGTCTTAGTCTTAGTCTTAGTCTTAGTCTTAGTCTTAGTCTTAGTCTTAGTCTTAGTCTTAGTCTTAGTCTTAGTCTTAGTCTTAGTCTTAGTCTTAGTCTTAGTCTTAGTCTTAGTCTTAGTCTTAGTCTTAGTCTTAGTCTTAGTCTTAGTCTTAGTCTTAGTCTTAGTCTTAGTCTTAGTCTTAGTCTTAGTCTTAGTCTTAGTCTTAGTCTTAGTCTTAGTCTTAGTCTTAGTCTTAGTCTTAGTCTTAGTCTTAGTCTTAGTCTTAGTCTTAGTCTTAGTCTTAGTCTTAGTCTTAGTCTTAGTCTTAGTCTTAGTCTTAGTCTTAGTCTTAGTCTTAGTCTTAGTCTTAGTCTTAGTCTTAGTCTTAGTCTTAGTCTTAGTCTTAGTCTTAGTCTTAGTCTTAGTCTTAGTCTTAGTCTTAGTCTTAGTCTTAGTCTTAGTCTTAGTCTTAGTCTTAGTCTTAGTCTTAGTCTTAGTCTTAGTCTTAGTCTTAGTCTTAGTCTTAGTCTTAGTCTTAGTCTTAGTCTTAGTCTTAGTCTTAGTCTTAGTCTTAGTCTTAGTCTTAGTCTTAGTCTTAGTCTTAGTCTTAGTCTTAGTCTTAGTCTTAGTCTTAGTCTTAGTCTTAGTCTTAGTCTTAGTCTTAGTCTTAGTCTTAGTCTTAGTCTTAGTCTTAGTCTTAGTCTTAGTCTTAGTCTTAGTCTTAGTCTTAGTCTTAGTCTTAGTCTTAGTCTTAGTCTTAGTCTTAGTCTTAGTCTTAGTCTTAGTCTTAGTCTTAGTCTTAGTCTTAGTCTTAGTCTTAGTCTTAGTCTTAGTCTTAGTCTTAGTCTTAGTCTTAGTCTTAGTCTTAGTCTTAGTCTTAGTCTTAGTCTTAGTCTTAGTCTTAGTCTTAGTCTTAGTCTTAGTCTTAGTCTTAGTCTTAGTCTTAGTCTTAGTCTTAGTCTTAGTCTTAGTCTTAGTCTTAGTCTTAGTCTTAGTCTTAGTCTTAGTCTTAGTCTTAGTCTTAGTCTTAGTCTTAGTCTTAGTCTTAGTCTTAGTCTTAGTCTTAGTCTTAGTCTTAGTCTTAGTCTTAGTCTTAGTCTTAGTCTTAGTCTTAGTCTTAGTCTTAGTCTTAGTCTTAGTCTTAGTCTTAGTCTTAGTCTTAGTCTTAGTCTTAGTCTTAGTCTTAGTCTTAGTCTTAGTCTTAGTCTTAGTCTTAGTCTTAGTCTTAGTCTTAGTCTTAGTCTTAGTCTTAGTCTTAGTCTTAGTCTTAGTCTTAGTCTTAGTCTTAGTCTTAGTCTTAGTCTTAGTCTTAGTCTTAGTCTTAGTCTTAGTCTTAGTCTTAGTCTTAGTCTTAGTCTTAGTCTTAGTCTTAGTCTTAGTCTTAGTCTTAGTCTTAGTCTTAGTCTTAGTCTTAGTCTTAGTCTTAGTCTTAGTCTTAGTCTTAGTCTTAGTCTTAGTCTTAGTCTTAGTCTTAGTCTTAGTCTTAGTCTTAGTCTTAGTCTTAGTCTTAGTCTTAGTCTTAGTCTTAGTCTTAGTCTTAGTCTTAGTCTTAGTCTTAGTCTTAGTCTTAGTCTTAGTCTTAGTCTTAGTCTTAGTCTTAGTCTTAGTCTTAGTCTTAGTCTTAGTCTTAGTCTTAGTCTTAGTCTTAGTCTTAGTCTTAGTCTTAGTCTTAGTCTTAGTCTTAGTCTTAGTCTTAGTCTTAGTCTTAGTCTTAGTCTTAGTCTTAGTCTTAGTCTTAGTCTTAGTCTTAGTCTTAGTCTTAGTCTTAGTCTTAGTCTTAGTCTTAGTCTTAGTCTTAGTCTTAGTCTTAGTCTTAGTCTTAGTCTTAGTCTTAGTCTTAGTCTTAGTCTTAGTCTTAGTCTTAGTCTTAGTCTTAGTCTTAGTCTTAGTCTTAGTCTTAGTCTTAGTCTTAGTCTTAGTCTTAGTCTTAGTCTTAGTCTTAGTCTTAGTCTTAGTCTTAGTCTTAGTCTTAGTCTTAGTCTTAGTCTTAGTCTTAGTCTTAGTCTTAGTCTTAGTCTTAGTCTTAGTCTTAGTCTTAGTCTTAGTCTTAGTCTTAGTCTTAGTCTTAGTCTTAGTCTTAGTCTTAGTCTTAGTCTTAGTCTTAGTCTTAGTCTTAGTCTTAGTCTTAGTCTTAGTCTTAGTCTTAGTCTTAGTCTTAGTCTTAGTCTTAGTCTTAGTCTTAGTCTTAGTCTTAGTCTTAGTCTTAGTCTTAGTCTTAGTCTTAGTCTTAGTCTTAGTCTTAGTCTTAGTCTTAGTCTTAGTCTTAGTCTTAGTCTTAGTCTTAGTCTTAGTCTTAGTCTTAGTCTTAGTCTTAGTCTTAGTCTTAGTCTTAGTCTTAGTCTTAGTCTTAGTCTTAGTCTTAGTCTTAGTCTTAGTCTTAGTCTTAGTCTTAGTCTTAGTCTTAGTCTT
Organism: Petrolisthes cinctipes; assembly: GCA_033782935.1. Taxonomy (NCBI): domain Eukaryota; kingdom Metazoa; phylum Arthropoda; class Malacostraca; order Decapoda; family Porcellanidae; genus Petrolisthes; species Petrolisthes cinctipes. The sequence goes on along the minus strand of JAWQEG010003484.1, from coordinate 532 downwards.
AGTCTTAGTCTTAGTCTTAGTCTTAGTCTTAGTCTTAGTCTTAGTCTTAGTCTTAGTCTTAGTCTTAGTCTTAGTCTTAGTCTTAGTCTTAGTCTTAGTCTTAGTCTTAGTCTTAGTCTTAGTCTTAGTCTTAGTCTTAGTCTTAGTCTTAGTCTTAGTCTTAGTCTTAGTCTTAGTCTTAGTCTTAGTCTTAGTCTTAGTCTTAGTCTTAGTCTTAGTCTTAGTCTTAGTCTTAGTCTTAGTCTTAGTCTTAGTCTTAGTCTTAGTCTTAGTCTTAGTCTTAGTCTTAGTCTTAGTCTTAGTCTTAGTCTTAGTCTTAGTCTTAGTCTTAGTCTTAGTCTTAGTCTTAGTCTTAGTCTTAGTCTTAGTCTTAGTCTTAGTCTTAGTCTTAGTCTTAGTCTTAGTCTTAGTCTTAGTCTTAGTCTTAGTCTTAGTCTTAGTCTTAGTCTTAGTCTTAGTCTTAGTCTTAGTCTTAGTCTTAGTCTTAGTCTTAGTCTTAGTCTTAGTCTTAGTCTTAGTCTTAGTCTTAGTC
>JAWQEG010003483.1:0-40434 GCA_033782935.1 Petrolisthes cinctipes | reverse complement strand
CTGTATATTAAGGTGAAAAAAGTGTCGTCTAGTCCCGTCACCTTTACTCCACATGCATCTATTTCCTCCTCACTGCATAATAAAGAACAGAACAACAACATCAGCATAGTAATAACCAGTTTAAGATACTCCAAAATATTATGTTGTGATTGATATATGGTACCTCGTTTCCTTTATAGTGATTCATAATTATGCATATTATACGTACTTGAAGGGTATTATATAAAGGGATTTTATCGAGTGCATCCTATACGATTTTGTGTCTTTGCTTCGTTCATAGGGATTAAAAGAATGTACTATAGAAGAGGCCCTTTATATTAAGAGAACGAAGTATATAGAGAGCGTTTTTTTACCCTTACTGTATATTCATGGAGTCTAGCTAAGAATATCCCATAATTTTCAACACAAGTTCACTAACATAATTTTTCGTAATGATTCTGAACTCTCTTGACATGACGACCATTAGATGCAGGTCTCAGGTGGTATTAATGATTTACATATTAAAAGAGGTTCGTTGACTTTTCCAATGATTTGTGAAGCGGAAGTGATCACCATCTTACACGATTGGATATTAAAAAGGTGTGCTTTTTCACGATGTAGGATTATTTTGACGAGCTGATTGATAGAAAAGAAAGTCACAAAATCAATGATGATTAAGATGATGATGATGATGATAATGATAAATAATGATAATGATAATGATAATAATAATGATGATGATGGTACAAAGAATAACACACACACACACACACACACACACACACACACACTCAATCAAAGAGAGAGAGAGAGAGAGAGAGAGAGAGAGAGAGAGAGACAGAGAGAGAGAGAGAGAGAGAGAGAATCGTAACACTTTGACAAGGCATGAAGACAGATGACAGAGGGTGACTATACTACTTTACACACTGCTGCTTCTCTCTGTTTTTACTGTGTGTTGCCGTCTGCATCAGGTCGTGGAAGGATTACCCATGCACCACTGCCTTGTAGAGCGGAAGAAATATATTACATACATCTTACCGTTCCTCCGTTCTCTACTCCATAAGTCTTACTCATATATTCAACAGATACTCACCCTGCCCTGATCACGGTTATAATCTCGTTCTTTAGAGAGTTTTCACGTCATTATTTGCGTCCGGAAATAGAGAGAAAAATAGATAGATAGAATGATAGATAGGTAGATAGTTACCTTCACAATGCATAACCATCTTCACTACCACCATCACAACATAACCATCACCACCACCACAAACACACCAAAATCTCTCCACCACCATCACCACCACACCAAAATCTTTCCACCACCACCACCGCCACTACACCAAAATCTCTCCACCACCACCACTCCACCACCTTCACTCTCCAATACATCTCTTCGGCCGGAAAATTAGTGCATTTGTCGCGGCTTCTAGCCGCTTAAATTGTATTTATTGGTTTGTGAAACCAGTACAGCTGGTTGCTATAGAATATGCCCCTTCACAAGCCCAGGCCCCGTGTAGGCATAATCTGGGTTGGAAGGGTCAATTCCGTGACGTTCATCAGAAGTAAATAAAAATTCAAATCTGGCGCTGTACTGATAGTGGAGCCACCTGGAGGTGGTGAGGTGAGGTATTAAGCCCCTCCTCCGCTGAATACCGCTCGTCCACTCAAATGAGAAAGAAGTGAGTGTCTGCCGCATCGGGAGGTGGGTGGGACAGTAAAAGCTGTACTGGTTTCACAAACCAATAAATACAATTTAAGCGGCTAGAAGCCGCGACAAATGCACTATTATTGGTATAGTGAAACCAGTACAGCTGGTTGCTAAGCATGCGATGCGGTAGGTGGGAGGTGAGGTGGAGGCAATCACGTGCTAGTTAAGAGTGGTTGAGAGCGGAGGGCAGGAAAGGTAACCGAGCCCGGTGAGGCAGCAGCTAACGCCCCTCCCGACACTGGCTAGGTGAAAAGCCGTGGTGGGGGAGAAGTAGCGTATACCATAAAACCGTAGACCATTCTGTTATAGACCAGAATTGTTACACATAAAGTCTTTATAGGTAGACTCAAGGGTTCGGGTCTAGGAGAGGAGGGGGGAGGTTCCCATGGATACTCCCCCCCCCCCCCTTTCCTTCCCCCCCCCCATCCCCCCCCCCCCCCCCCTTATTCAAGTCTTCTGAGTTAGGGCTATGGCCCTCGCTCAGGTAATGTAATCCCGAGGGGATGAAGGAGGACACTAGGATCCAGATATCCTGTGTAATAATATCTCCTGTCACTCATCTTAGTTAATAATTGTTTGGAAAATGAATACACAAGAATTCCGTAACAATGTAATTTATTATATATTCTCTTTCACCATATGTACACGTGAAGAATGGGGATGAGTATGAAGCTGTACAAGATGTGGATGAGGTCTGGGATGATGTGACGGGACTTAAATCACCCGACCTTTTCTCTTCGGGCGGCCCCTCCCCCCCATGTGTCTCCCGCGGGGACCCTGGGGAATAGGAGGTGGAGTACCCATAGCCACACAGGGGGTAGGGGAGAGCGAGTGGAACAGGTACCTCGTCCTGAAGGAAGAAGTGGACGCCCAGCCCCCTAAATCCCTGACCCTCTCCACCGAGTGAGTCCTGAGGAAGGCGAGGGAGGCGGCCACGCCCCTAACGCTGTGAGCCCTCGGGGCGTGTCCGGGATCCCCGTTCTCTATCACTCGGCAGAGAAGGCGAGCGATTGACCTAGGGAAGAGAGGGTTACCGGACCTAGAGTTGTAGAAGAGGTGGTCCGGAGAAGCCCCTCTCGTCGCCTCCACGTATGCAACAAAGGCGTGGACTGGGCAGAGGGGGTGGAAATTTCCATCCCTCAGGAACGAGGGTACTGCGAGAGGGCCAATTCTGTCGTCAGCCTGCTCGTTCTTAGCTAGAAAAGCAGGGGAGGGGGAAATGGTTAAGAAAGTAAGGTTAGGGGTTACTGAAGAAAAGGCTGTGTGACGGGTCAGGGCTGCCAACTGAGAAGCCCTGTAACCTGTAGCTAAGGCGAGCAGGAAGAGAGCTTTCTGGAGGAGGTGACAAACCTCCAGAGGGACCCCCTCGAAGGTCAGGTAGGAAAGGACACGATGAAGGGACCAGGAGGGTGCCTGGGCCCGGTGAGGTGCGGTCCCCGCCCGAATCCCCATCCTCAGGAGAGAGAGAGGCCTCTCCGAAACCTTAATGTTAAAACCCAGGAGGAGGGGATCAGACAGGGCTGCGTGATGCGCAAGCACCGTCGCCGGGGCCCTGTTGGTGGAATCGGCGAGCCACGTGAGGAATTCCAGGACTGTGTCCTCCGAGATGACCCTGGAGGGGTGTCTTCGCAAGAAGTCCTGGAATCTTTTCCAGCACGATTCGTATTGTCGCACCGAAGACTGACGATGAGCCCTCAACATCTTGTCCACTGTCTCCTTAGTGAACCTTTTGCTGAGGACTCCCCGTAGAAACTCCAAGCGTGTAGTTTCAGTGACGCTTGGAGTGGTGCAGACAGGGTGCTGGAGAGGCACGCCGATCCCAACTGAAGGGGGTGCGGGCACCACCGGGACAACTCTCCGAACCACGGCTGTGCTGGCCAGCGGGGGGCTATGAGGAGAACCCTCCCCCTGAAAGTGCGCAGCTTGAGGATCGCCTTCAGGAGGACTGAAGTGGCTGGGGGTGGGAAGAGGTAGAGATGACCCCACCTGTTCCAGTCCTCCGTGAAGGCGTCCGGGCCTCCCGCCTCTGTTCTGGACGAGAAAGTCAGGAACAGAGGGAGTAGGGCCGTGGATGGGGAGGCGAATAGGTCCACCTCCGGTGTCCCGTAGCGAAGGCAGAGAGACTCGAACACAAGGGGACGCAGTTGCCACTCGACTGACGTCCCCCTGAACCTGGATAGGGCGTCCGCCCAATCGTTCTCCCGCCCTGGCACGTAGCGGGCCGAGAGGTGAATGTCCCTCTTGGCCGCTATTGCGAAAATCTGTTCTGACAGGGACAGGAGAATTTCCGACCGTACGGTGCCCTGTTTCTGTAGGCACTGCACGGCCGCAACGTTGTCCATATCGAAGCGGACGCCTATCCTGGCAAACTGAGGGTGTCTGTTGAGCCATTCCTTCGCTACCATCAACTCCCGGGCGTTGATGTGCAGTAGCCTTTCCCCTTCCTTCCATCCCCCGCACCGTTGATGTCCCAGGCAAGACTGGTATCCCCAGCCTACGTCCGATGCGTCTGTCGCCACCGTAATCCCCGGGGGAGGGAACACCCAGGGGACCCGCTGACGCAGGGCACCGGGACGTAGCCAGGGGCGAAGGAGGCGGTGGAGAGAGGGGGACACTTGCCTGAGAAGGTCCCTGTGTGTGGGGGACAGGTGGAGGTTTACCTCCCGCGTCAGCCTCCTGTGTTTCAGTCGTCCCAGGGGCATTGCAGGGGCCGCGAAATTTAGGGACCCGAGCAATGATTCCCACTGGCGGCGAGAGAAAGTACGGGAAAAATGCGCCCGGCGGACGTGGCGGAGGGTCCGGCGGGCGTTGTCTGGAGCGAGAGAGAGGGTGGCCGAAAGAGAGTCCCACTCTATTCCTAGCCAACACAGCTTGCGAGTGGGGGTGAGAGAGGACTTGGGGATGTTCAACAGAAACCCCATTTCCTCTAGCACTCCCCTCGCTACCCGGACGTTGTTTGCTACCTGCTCCTTGGAAGGGGCGTGAAGCAACCAATCGTCCAGGTACATGAGGGTGGGGACACCCGCCTCTGCCAGACGGGATGCCACCACCCTCACGAGTTTTGTGAAGACTCGCGGAGCTAGAGAAAGACCGAAAGGGAGCCTGGTAAACTGGAACGTCTCGGTCCCCACCTGGAAGGCCAGAAAGCGGCGAAACCTGGGGTGGATCGGGACGTGCCAGTAAGCATCCTTGAGATCCAGGGATGCTAACCAGTCTCCCTTCCTCAGAACTGTGCGGACCTGAGCAACCGAAACCATCCTGAAATGTAAAGTTTTCACGAATTTGTTTAGCTTGCTCAGGTCCATCACCAATCTCGTTTTTCCCTGATCCTTTTTGGGGACCGTGAATAAACGAGAAAGAAAGACCCTTCCCGTCGCCCGCTCCACTACCCCTTTTTCCCGCATTTCCCGCACATGCGGGACGACCGAAAGTGACACTTTGGTTGAGGCAGGAGGTAGACGTAGTGGCTGTAACGGGAGAAGACAGGTGTCAGTGAGAGTACCGTTAATCCTAATCCCCCGGGGCCCGAGGGACCCGGGGTGGTTGGGGGGAGAATGACAGGAGAGGCAGAGATTTTGACCGCAAGGGAAAATCTGATTTTGACCTAACGGTAGCCCAAGGACGGGATTAGGCATAATTCATATGTCAGACAGTAAGGATGACAGTTACTCACCGGAACAGTAATCCAGGGCCATGACAGGCCCTGGCGAATTATCCTTGCTGCCCAGCCGTGGGTGGGCCAGGCTGCTGACCACCCTGTGAGGCAGCCCAGAGTGGGACCCTCAAGTGGCGCGGTCCTTCTGGGAGGGGTGGTTGAAGGACTTGGGCTTCGCGAAGGGCTTGGCGACCTGTCCCCTTCCTCGAAAAGGCTGCTGGCCCCTCTGGGAGGGCCTGTTGTGTGCTCTCGGGGGAGTAGGATAGGAGGGCCTCGGTAGCCTGGAGGGCTGGGAGGGCCTCCGGGGCTGGTAGGCTGGTCTGGCTGGCTGTGGGGCACGTGGCCTACGGACAAACAGAACGATTAGGACCCAAAATAGACCCGAAAAATCCTTTCAATTCACCCCGTGACAACTCGGGTAAGACGAACACGAGAGGTACTTACTTGGAGGTGGAAGGTTTTGGTAAATTAATTACCGTTGGGAGGGAGGCGAAGATCGTGTCTGTCGCCGGTTGGTCAAAGAGGGCGGGGGACAAGGGGACAGCTCGTACCACTCCCCTCTGTGCCATTTCTGGCGCAGATTTAGCTGCCGCTTGGCGGGCTGCCAGTCTCGCCTCGGCGAACGCCTTCGCCTCCTCCCGCATGAAGTGGGTAGCCATTGCCGCCACGCCCTCCATCACGGTGGCCATGGAAGAGAGGGTGTCACTGTAAGGGGTAAACAAAGAAAGAACCGAGCGAACCCGGGGATAAGTACCCGGGAGTAACAGGGAGACCCTTCACCCAGCATCCCTACAAACATGATACACGAGAAAGGTACTCACGCTAGCTGTACACCCGACATCTCGTGGTAGGAGTTTGTTAGGGCGTTGAGGCAGTCCCTAATCAAAGAGGCGGCTGCTCCCGTGGAGATGGTGTGGGCCAGCTCCAGACGGGTAGCAGACTCCGCCTGCCTCAATTTACCATCGGGCTCCTTCAGCTGATAGGGGACCGGGGGCTCCTTCTCCGTCTTCCACAGGCACTCCCTCAAGCCCGGGGGAGCCCGGGAATGAGGGAGGATGACGGGGAAAGACGGAGGAGGGGGCTTCCTGGGCGCGTTGTTCCTCTGGTGGTCCAGGGACTTAAGGAGAAGGGCTGGAATATCCAGGTCCCCTTCACCCTTATCCCCCGGGAAGTACGCGTCCGGGGAAAGGAGGAGAGCCGTGTTACCGTGTGAGCGGTCAATCCTCCAAGCCCCGGACAAGTGTAGCTGGCTGTACTCCACCAGGAAACCCATCGCGTCCAGGGTAGCCGCAGAGGACACCCTAGCTGAAGTGGGTAAGGGCGCTGAGATAGGACGGACCTTGTAGAAGGGAATAGCCTCGCCCTTCTCATCCGCCCCCCACTTCACCACGACGTCATCCCTCCGTATCCACACGTCTGGTTGAGCTGTGTCCGGAGACCAGGCCACCAGTCTGCCCTCCTCCGAAGAGTGGGTCCAAGCAGGAGGAAGGAGAGACCAAGAGTAGGGAAGGTATCCGTCTCCTGAAGGAGGGGGTGACGGGGACGGGGGTGCGGAGGTAACCAACTCCTCAGCTACGTCCCCCGACGGAGACTCGAGCCCTGGGGAAACGGGAGGCACGAAAAGGACTCCCACATCCCCGGGAGGACTCGAGCCCTCGACGGGAGCAGCAGCGGGAGGCGGGGGAACAGGAGCGGGTTCCGTAGCGACAGCCTGAGGTTGCGCGACGGAAGCCCCAGGAAAAGCATGAGGAATAAGGGTGTGGAAGATTTTAACTATCTTCCTCGACGAGGGGCTGTCCCCCCCCCGCTTACCCCTGCGGGAATTGCGGGCGGGCGAAGGAGAGCTCCCCGACGACGAAGAAGAGGAAGAGGACGACGAAGACGAGGAGGAAGGAGAACGGCGACGAGCACGGGACTTCCTGGAGTGGCGGGACCTTTTAGCCGAACGCTTGCGTCCTCTCGAGAGGCCTGAGGAGCCAGCTCTAGCAGGAGGCGAAGCTGGGGGTTCCCTGCTGGGCCCTTGTACCGGTGAGGCAGTCGGGGGAACCAGCGCGACAGACTCGCTCGCTTCCCGGGGGGATAAGCCCCGAGAAGGAGTCGTAGTACCGTCTAGGGAAGCAGGCTCAATCTCTCGGGCCTCAGGAGGTTCTAGCCCCTGAGACTCCGAGAGACAGGAAGAAGGGTAACGGGTCCTGAATAAACCCAGGTCCGCTCCCAAAATCGGGTCCACCCACGCCAAAGAAGAACCGTCTCGTTTGTGGGCCATTCTCCTAGCCCTCGTCCACGCCATACGAAGAGAAGCAAGGGCAGGGAGTTTGGAGCGGGCAGAAGGGGAGGTAACCCGACACAACTCAGCCCAGGGGCGGCACACACCACACGCCAAAGGGTCGTAACCCAAGGGAGTGAAGCAGGGTGCGTGAGGAGAACAGTGCAGGTGTCCGTCAGGCGAGACCCGCACGGTACATCCTGAGGCAGCACAAAGGGCACGAGTAGGCTGGGGGAGAAAAGAATACACAAACATGGGTTAACACGTGCAAACACTGGAACACAAACCCATCCTCCCCGAAGGAAAGAAGCGCGGGACACGCCCGCTGAACCTGGGGACCAGAACACAATCCCCCACACTCGCGCAGCCGCCCAGGGAAAAAAACCCCGTAAAACCAAAATCGTCCGCCACATGGAGCGGGTAAAAAAGGAGGCCCCCCCGGACCGAAGAACCAGAAGGAGGGGTAGGAGGGGACCCGATAGCCTGAGAAGAAACACTCCAGGCTGAAATTGGAAAAAACCCCAAAATAAAATAAAAAACCCCCGCTCGGGAGAGGAAGGGAGAACCAGGGCACAATTCTCCCTCCCCCTTACCGAGAGGGGACACATAATAATCGGGGGAGGTAAGAGGAAGGTCTGCAAAGACCCCATGTGGTCACCACGTGGAGTGGGGAAGTCCCACGTGGAACCCACTAATCTCGCTAAAAACCCCAGAAAACCCCGATAAAATACACATGAAGAATGTACTAGTGGCAGGAGGGACAGTGAAATAGGGGACAGACGGAGAAAAACTCCGAAAACAGGGGCTGAAAAGCCCCCTTCGCTTAAGGAAAGAACTAAGTCCTAACGAAGAAAAAAACCCCATAAACACATAAAAACCCTCCTAGAAAACACACAATATACATCTGCAAAGCAGGCCAGCCACTAGAACACAAAAGAAAAATTAGCAGGAACACGCGACACAATACCATAGCGTAGCAGCGAGGAGCGTAGATGTTGACAGGCGTGTGTTCCGCGACAGAGTGGACGAGCGGTATTCAGCGGAGGAGGGGCTTAATACCTCACCTCACCACCTCCAGGTGGCTCCACTATCAGTACAGCGCCAGATTTGAATTTTTATTTACTTCTGATGAACGTCACGGAATTGACCCTTCCAACCCAGATTATGCCTACACGGGGCCTGGGCTTGTGAAGGGGCATATTCTATAGCAACCAGCTGTACTGGTTTCACTATACCAATAAAAGGGAGTTTTAAATTCAAGAAAATGTGAACGTCGTCTGTAAATTTCGTGCCAAGGCTTATGCAGAAACTGTCACGTAAAAATAAGACTCCACGCCACATACACACACACACACACACACACACACACACACACACACACACACACACACACACACACACACACACACACACTAACTCACTCACTAAATCACACACACACACACACACACACACACACACACACACACACACACACACACACACACACACACACACACACACACTAAGCCACTACTTACACACACACACACACACACACACACACACACACACACGCACTATTGACGAAAACTGACCGGCCGAGCAGGACACAAAGCACCTCACAGAAATTTTCAAGGCTGAAGTGCCCAATATTTTATTCGGTCCTTTTAACCCTTAGACGTCTGGGGATTGCATGTGTCGCGTATCATCATCATCATCTGTTAGTCCAAGTATTTAATTAGGTAAGAGGAATATTTTTGTTTAGGTGGTAAAAAAATATAATTAAAGAAGAGTAAAGTAAATGTTTTGGGGTTATTTATAGTCCATACACCCCAACCCATCCCACCCCACCCCCCCGCCTCCAAGTCTAAGCAAGCATAGGATGGGTTTTCCCAAATGTGTCCTTCCCCAGGGGAGAGATTATGTTACATAGTTCTGGCCTAGTGTAGAGAGATCAGTTGCCCTTCAATTAAAAAAAAAAAAAAAAAAAAAAAAAAAAAAAAAATAATAATAATAATAATAAAAATAATAATAATAATAAGAAGAAGAAGAAGAAAAATAATCTTAGCCCCCATTACTGGTATTGTTCTGAATATGTCACCATAGTTATACATACCTCATACACGAATGAAAGTATTTCAAGTGTTTTGTCTGTCCACGTACGGTATCCTATTTTTAAAAGGAGTAATACCACGTGGGAAAATAATTAGAGGTCTGCCCATTCATCTACAACAAACCATTTCCAAGCCTGATTTAATTAAAGGAATTTAAAGTCGCTCCACATTAGCAACAAGAGCTTACCCTTTTAGTAATTTGCTCATCCATGAAGATAATAATAATAATAATAATAATAATAATAATAATAATAATAATAATAATAATAATAATAATAATAACAATAATAATAATGATAACAATAACAATAACAACAACAAAAAACCAAAACTACAACAACAATAACTAATAATAATAATAATAATAATAATAAAATTAATAATAATAATAATAATAATAATAATAAAATTAATAATAATAATAATAATAATAATAATAATAAATACTGTCTGGTCATCAACACGAGCCTCAACAAACAGCAACACAGAAAACTCTCTCGTGCCCATTGATTTTACACAGAGGACTACACAGCTGCTCTGAATAATGTAGTGTGGGTGAAGGTCTAGGCTTGAGGAAGAAGCACAATTTTTGTAGTAAAGGAGAATTGTTGTGTGCTAGAGAGAGAGAGAGAGAGAGAGAGAGAGAGAGAGAGAGAGAGAGAGAGAGAGAGAGAGAGAGAGAGAGAGAGAGAGAGAGTGTGTGTGTGTGTGTGTGTGTGTGTGTGTGTGTGTGTGTGTGTGTGTATGTGTGTGTGTGTATGTGAGAGAGAGAGAGAGAGAGAGAGAGAGAGAGAGAGAGAGTGTGTGTGTGTGTGTGTGTGTGTGTGTGTGTGTGTGTGTGTGTATGTGTGTGTGTGTATGTGAGAGAGAGAGAGAGTGTGTGTGTGTGTGTGTGTGTGTGTGTGTGTGTATGTGTGTGCTTGTATTGCGTGCTTGTGTGTGTGTGTGTGTGTTTGTGTGTTTGTGTTTGTGCGTGAGAGAGAGAGAGAGTGTGTGTGTGTGTGTGTGTGTGGGTGAGGGTGCTTGTGTGAGTGTGTGTATGTGTGTGTGTGTGTGTGTGGAGGAAGGCGGTGGTGCATCATCTCTCATTTGTTTTATTTTCCTAAGCTGTGTTCCTGGTAGTGTCCTTTACAGATGCATGACTAATAAATAACGTTCTCAGAATGTTTACAGACTACAATTAAAGGGAGATTTTCTTGTTGGTGAGTTGGAGGGCTACTGATTGCTCCAAAGTATGCCAGGAATTAGGACCTGAATAGCAAAAATGATGGTTACCTGTTGTTTGGAGTACTATGGAGGAATTAGTCTCTCCAGATTAACCAACACTGTACTTCACCCTAACTCGATATACAGCAGTCAGGTTAGAATATTTGTTTTAACTTAATTAAATATATAATGAACTGCTTCTGACCCAGGCTTAAAACTCACGTGACGTCAGCTAAGGAAATATAATTATACCACAGGATCATTGTCAAGGGATGATTCCTGTGTGGACGAGTTGGTCGGCTACTGATTCCTCCAAACTATGCCGTGAAACAAACTGCCGCTGTGTCGGAGAGTGGGGATGTGTTTTTAGGCATTGATTGGAGGCTTCAGGATCCCTACATTTCATACAGGAAGAGAGAATAACATTATGTTTGGTTGTAGTAGTGAAAGGAAGGCACAGTTGGCATTTAATAACATACCATCACCATCAAATACATACATGTGCTGTCTGAAGCAAAGCATATAGACGAAAGAAACTGAACTAGAATAATTATAAGACACATACATAGTCATACAAACATTATGTACAGTTCATCAAAGCACGCATATGTACAGTATACACACACACCCACACACTCACATACATAGACACACACACACATAGGAACAGACGGACGGACGGACAAAAGGAAGGAAGAGCGTGCCACCGTCTATCAAACAAGATAACGTGGGTGGTGCACAAAATGACAACAAAAACTGCCTTAATGTTTGTGTAGAGGAGGCTGGTTGGTCTGTTTAAGTGGGCGTGCTTCCTCTCTCACCCAGCCAGCCAGATAGATAGCCAACCAGCCATCCAGCCAGACAGACAGACAGACAGACAGACAGACAGACAGACAGACAACAACCCAACCACCAAGCCAGCCAGACAGACAGACACCCAACCACTCAGACAGACAGGTATGCAAGAGAAAGAAAAAGGATGATGGAGAGATGAGATGTGGCTGAAAATATGAGAAGGTGCAAAAGAGAGATGAAGAAGGAATGATAGAGATGAGTGGAGGGATATGTGAGAAAAAGGAAAGAGTGGGAAGGAGGAGGAGAAATGGTGAGGAGGGTGTAGGAATAATGGGCAAAACAAAAGGGAGGAAGGAAGGTAAAGGAAAAGGAATGAGGGGGATAATTGGGGCACATTCAAAGGGAGGAGGAAGGAGAAAGGACAAATAGGGGAGGAAGGAAGGAGAGGAAGAATGAGGGCAGGGACATGTGTAAAAAAAGCAAAGAGATAACGAAGGAAAAACTGAAAACATATTGATATATACTAGGAAAGATGTAAACGAGGATAACAACAAATAAATATATAAGATTAGTCAGAAAGGAGAATGATAATGAAGCGTAGATGGAAACAGAATAAGAGATTGAATTAAGAAGACTGCCCTGACTAGAAAGACACTAGACGACAACAAAACTCCGCTAAGGTCATGACGTGATTGTTTTTGATGAGAGTCACCTCCTCTCTACTTCAAAGTGTAATTAATCATGCCTTCCTTGGTGCACATCCTGTTTACTCATTCAAAGTTGTGAAAATTGGTTAATAAAATGTTTTGTAGATATCTTAACAGACAGGCAGACAGATAGACACTCAAACTTTCTCTTCCAGGTGACAGAAAATGTGGGACAAGAATGGAAAGAAGGGAAGGAGGCAAGGAAAGTGAAAGGAGAAGAGGAAAAGGAGAAGGAAAGAAGAAAAAAAGGAAGACAAGAGAATGAAAAGGGGAAGGAAAAAAAAGGAGAGGAGGAAAAGAGGAAGAGGAAAAAGAGGAGAGGAGAAGAAGAGGAAAAAGAGGAGAGGAGAAGAAGAAAAAAGAGGAAGAGAGGAGGAAGAGAAAGAGGAAAAGGAAGAGGAGGAGGAAGAGAAAGAGAAAAAAGGAAGAGGAGGAGGAAGAGAAAGAGGAAAAAGAAGAGGAGGAGGAGGAAGAGAAAGGGGAAAAAGGAAGAGAAGGAGGAGGAGGAGGAGAAAGAGGAAAAGGGAGAGGAGGAGGAGGAAGAGAAATAGGAAAAAGGAGAGGAGGAGGAGGAAGAGAAAGAGGAAAAGAAGAGGAGGAAAAGAAAAAGAGGAGAGAAGAAGAAGAAAAAAGAGGAAGAGAAGAGCAAAAGGAAAAAGAAGAGGAGGAGGAGGAGGAAGTGAAAGAGAAAAAAGAAGAGGAGGAGGAAGAGAAAGAGGAAAAAGAAGAGGAGGAGGAAGAGAAAGAGGAAAAAGAAAGAGGAGGAGGAAGAGGACATGGTATACAACAGAGTGAGTGGTTCAGGTGGCCTCTGTGACGCCCTGCTGAACAAATCCAGACAACTCCCTCCCTCCCTCCCTCTACCTGGCATTTTCCTCATTACTCTCTGTTTTGCACATAGCTTTATCCCCACTGAATATTCCTTCATTTTTTCTCTATCTTTATTATCTATTTTATTATCTTTATTTCTCTATCTTTATTATCTATTCTTTCTCTATCTTTATTATCTTTATTATCTATTCTTTCTCTATCTTTATTATCTTTATTTTTCTATCTTTATTATCTATTCTTTCTCTATCTTTCTCTATCTTTATTATCTTATTTTTCTATCTTTATTATCTTTTCTTTCTCTGTCTTTCTCTATCTTCTTTCTTCTGTGTTTGGTATTTTTTCTAATTAACCTTTGTTTGTTTTTTTCGTGTCTCCAAACCAAACATACAGTATTTTTATATATATATATAATTTTTTTTTTTTTTTTTTCATTTTTTTTTCATTTTTTTTTTTTTAATCTTTATTCTCATCGTCGCTTTTCCTTGCCTTTATAATCAATCATCAGCATCATCTCTTCTCAGTCTCTCCTTTCTGGTTTTATTTTTGTACCTTTTTTTTTCACTCAATCATTCGTTATCTCCTTTAGTAACCTTTATATAACCAACTTTGTATGCCGTTATCACTTTCTTCAACCTTTATAATTATCATCGTTCTAAAATATGAGTACATGAGTTTACGCATTTTCTGTTTTTTTTTTTTTTTTTTTTTTTTTTTGTATCACTGTTCAGTTTTCGCTTCAAATCCGACTGAATTAAAGGGAGATTTTTTTTTTTTTTTTTTTTTTTTATTGTAAATTGAGAGGTTTGTGATTCCTCCAAACTATACCACGCAACAGATCCCCTATTAGTACCATTGAGGGCGAATGTTTTCCGGCACAGTTAGGAGGAATCAGTAGCCTTCCAATTTGCCAATAAGAGAGTCAGTCTCCCCTTAATAATTATAGGCAGCCTCTGTTTGGAGAGTGTAAATACAAATGGGTTACATGGCCTATATAGCTCAGTCGACTGCAGATATTTTATACATTTATTAATTTTCTTTTTCTCTCTATAATATACACGGTTTATTCAGTAGAAAAAAATTTAATCTAAGTTGTCTCTTTCTACAGAATTAACTCTGTGCTTCTTATCCTCCTCCATTTTTTTTTTTCGTCTTTCTTTTCCCTCCTCATTTTTCCTCTTCTTTCTTTCCTTCCTTCCCCCTCTTTCTTTCCCTCCTCTTTCTTTCCTCATTCATTCCATTTTATCTTCCCTCATGCTTTCTTTCCTCCTTCCTTTCCTCATCTTTATTTCCTCCTTCATTTCCCCCTCATTCTTTCCCCTTAATTCATTCCTTTTTATCTCCTCCCTCATTCTTTCTTTCCTCCTTCCTTTCCTCATCTTTCTTTCCTTCACTTGCCCCTCTTTCTTTCCTTTCTTTCCCCCTTTTTCATTCCATTTTATCCTCCCTTATTCTTTTTTCCTCTTTCTTTTCCTTATCTTTCTTCCCCTCTTTCCCTCCTCTTTTTTTCCTCCTTTCCTTCCCCCTCATTCATTCCTTTTTATCCTCCCTCATTCTTTCTTTCCCATTTCCTTTCCTCATCTTTATTTCCCCTTTCCTTTCCTCATCTTTATTTCCTCCTTCATTTCCCCCTCATTCTTTCCCCCTCATTCATTCCTTTTAATCCTCCCTCATTCTTTCTTTCCTCCTTCATTTCCCCCTCATTCTTTCTTTCCTCCTTCATTTCCCCCCTCATTCTTTCCTTCATTCTTTTTCTTATAAATTTTACACTCAACTCCTACATTCCTTCCCTGCTATTCTTTCTCATCTCTTCTTCCATTATTCTCCTTCCTTCATTCTTCCCTTTTTTTCATTCTCGCTCACCTCCTTTAATAATCCCCTCGGAAAATCCCTCAGAAATGCCCGTAATTACTTTCTCGTTAATCGCCCGTTTCTCAGGATTACACCCCTTTCTCATCTAGCTAATCCTCTCTCTCCCTCCCTCCCACAGAACTCCATATTCACGCTCTTTATCACTTATTCCTCATTCGTCACATTTTTTTACTTCCCTCCGCCACCCCCCTCCATCCCACCTTTTTTTTTTTTTTTATTATTATCATCCTTATTTAGTGTTTATTATGTTTTTTATTTTGTTTTTCCCCCCAGTGTGTTGGTTGTGGTGTGGATTCGGTCAGGTGTGGATGGAGTCGGTCAGGTGTGGATGGAGCCGGTCAGGTGTGGAGTGAGTCGGACAGGTGTGGAGTCGGTCAGGTGTGGAGTGAGTCGGACAGGTGTGGAGTCGGTCAGGTGTGGAGTGAGTCGGACAGGTGTGGAGTCGGTCAGGTGTGGAGTGAGTCGGACAGGTGTGGATGGAGTCGGTCAGGTGTGGAGTGAGTCGGTCAGGTGTGGATGGAGCCGGTCAGGTGTGGATGGAGCCGGTCAGGTGTGGATGGAGTCGGTCAGGTGTGGATGGAGCCGGTCAGGTGTGGATGGAGTCGGTCAGGTGTGGATGGAGCCGGTCAGTTGTGGAGTCGGTCAGGTGTGGAATCGGTCAGGTGTGGATGGAGTCGGTCAGGTGTGGATGGAGCCGGTCAGGTGTAGAGTCGGTCAGGTGTGGATGGAGCCGGTTAGGTGTGGATGGAGCCGGTCAGGTGTGGATGGAGCCGGTCAGGTGTGGATGGAGCCGGTCAGGTGTGGAGTCGGTCAGGTGTGGAGTGAGTCGGTCAGGTGTGGAGTGAGTCGGTCAGGTGTGGAGTGAGTCGGTCATGTGTGGAGTCGGTCAGGTGTGGAGTCGCTCAGGTGTGGAGTGAGCCGGTCAGGTGTGGAGTCGGTCAGGTGTGGATGGAGCCGGTCAGTTGTGGAGTCGGTCAGGTGTGGAATCGGTCAGGTGTAGATGGAGTCGGTCAGGTGTGGATGGAGCCGGTCAGGTGTGGAGTGAGTAGGTCAGGTGTGGAGGAGTGATGTTAATTAATTAGTTTTACCTGGCCGAGGAGGAGGAGGAGGTGTTGGTGAGTTATAATCCCTGACTTCACTCGAACTGGCAAGGATTGGGGAGGGAGGGAGGGATTACTGTATAAATATATTGTAAGGGGATTATAGGGATACGGATGTGAGTAGTAGTAGTAGTAGTGGGATTACATTCGTGATTACTAATGTGGGAGTAGTGAAGGGATTGATTACTTTTGAGATTATGGATTACTTTTGAGATTATGGATTACTTTTGAGATTATGGATTACTTTTGAGATTATGGATTACTTTTGAGAGTATGGATTACTTTTGAGATTATGGATTACTTTTGAGATTACTGATTACTTTTGAGATTATTGATTACTTTTAAGATTATGGATTATTTTTGAGATTTAAGATTAGTAGAGGGATTACATTCGATATTACAAATGTAGGAGTAGTGAAGGGATTAGAGTTAAGATTATAAATGTGGGGTTGTATAGGGATTACATTTGAGATTACACTGGTATGAGTAGTGGAAGGATTATAAGGTATTGATAGTGGAAGGATTACATTCGAGATTACACAGGTATAGATAAGGGTAGGATTACATATGGGAATACAAGCGGATGATCTATAACAGTGGGAGATTACATTTAGGATTATAGACGGCAATGTGATGGTGAGTGAAAAAAATTAATCCTTCTCTCTTACAGCTTAATTAACACATCGACCTCTCTTTCGTTAAATCATAAGAAGTTAGATCCGTCCAAACTAAAAATTGTAAGATATTCAATTAATTAAGTACAGTAAGAGTCCTTGGCAAACACATCATTTTTTCACAGAGTAGGTTAAAAATCACATACGTCACTGAATTTATACTCCAATTGATTTAATCCGGAAAAAGTGTACCGGTTACCTCATTTATATATATACTAGCTGCTCCGCCGCCCTTCGGGCGGCTAGGAGCCGCTAGCTCCTGCGGAGGGCTGGCGGCCTGCGGCCGCCCTTCCACCGCCCTTCGGGCGGTTTGGAGCAGATCGGGTGGTGGGTGGATAGAAGGAAGGGAAGGAGGGAAGGAAGGGGGAGAGGGAGGGATGGTTTAGTGGTTAGATAAAATAAATGGATGGATGGATGAATAGTAATAGAGGTGGGTGGGTGAATAATTGGAGGTATTAGTCGTTTTCAAATGTTTATTATATCAATCTTTCTCCCTCATTCAATAACTCCATCATTCTAATATTAGCATAATTAATAATATTTCCTTCTTTTTCTATTAATTGCGTCACTAAGCATTTTACTGAAGTGCCTCCTGGTAAACGACATTTTTCACGACTCCGGTTGACGACAATAAATATGGCAATAATGAAAATCAATTTGACAAAAGTGAAACTCTATAGGACAATAATGAGAATCAATATGACAATGGTGTTTGATACTGGAGCAGGAATCAAGAGCTCAAGAAAATATTGTACAAAATATTGGTATTTATTGAAAGAATTACCGTTTTCCCGGTAGTTTGCCCAGGTTAGGTCCCGGTAGTCTGATGCGGTCTAGGTAAGGTCAGGTAAGGTAAGGTCAGGCTAATTTCAAAATGGCCCATTTGAATATGCCCTATCTTGGCAATAATGAAAATCAATTAGACAAAACTGAAACTCAATAGGACAATACTGAGATTCAATATGACAATGGTGTTTGATACCGTAGCAGGAATCAAGACGTCAAGAAAATAAGTTACAAAAATATTCTACCAATCAGAAAATATGAAAATAAATATGGCAATAATGAAAATCAATTTGACAAAAGTGAAACTCTATAGGACAATAATGAGAATCAATATGACAATGGTGTTTGATACTGGAGCATGAATCAAGAGCTCAAGAAAATAATGTACAAAAATATTGGTAATTATTGAAAGAATTACCGTTTTCCTGGTAGTTTGCCCAGGTTAGGTCCCGGTAGTCTGATGTGGTCTAGGTTAGGTTAGGTAAAGTCAGGTAAGGTCAGGCTAATTTCAAAATGCCCCATTTGAATATGCCCTATCTTGGAAATGGGGCATTTGCGAAGGAAATGCCATAGAAGAAAATAGTCTTAGAATGGTCTAAATAAGTGGGTAATGAAGGTAGAAAAACGGTATGCAATAACGGTAATGCATTCAATATTTACCAAAATATTATACCAATATGGTAGAAATCAATCATAAAAATGGATAAAATGTAATAATATAGGTAAACGACAATATACTTACTGAGATAAGGCATAAACAAATCGAATAATATCCGTGCTGTAGCCTAAAATATGTTCATGAGCTGTTGATTTCTGGACCAGTATCCGATAATTTAATAATAGAACACGTGTTCTCATTTTTAGGGGGGTTTTAGGGGTAACTACTTTATTACTCATGGCGCTGCTGTACGCAAACGAGTGGACATAGGAAGCTTTAGTTTACAGATTCTGGTGTGTAAAATCAAGCTCTACAAGTCTGTAAGAAAAAATTTACCTAAATGAAACTTTAAAATTGACCGTGTTTTTGCGAAAGGCTGAACTGTGGTATGGTGATTCCGTAGATTTTTCCCCTGTAATTTATTATTATTTCGCTAGCACGTTTCGTTATATGTGGTTTCGTTGTATGACCCCCCCTAAACCTGAACGGGATCAAGACTCACCTACATGCAAATTTTGAGGACACAAAGTTGGACGGTTTAGGCGTGCATCGCGGACACACACACACACACACACACACACACAGAATCTTGGCTTTATGTATATAGATTTATTATTATTATAATTTTTATGGTTATTGATATTATTATTATTTTTATTATTATTGTTATTGTTATTATTATTGTTATTATTATTATTATTATTATTATTATTATTGTTATTGTTATTATTATTGTTATTATTATTATTATTATTATTATTGTTATTGTTATTATTATTGTTATTATTATTATTATTTTTATTATTTATATATATATTTTTTTTTCGTGTAATGTAATCCAAGGCAAATTATGCCAAAGGTTTATTCAGCAAGGCAATTATGTGGAACTTTTAAACATTTAGAATGTACACGACACTTATCACTAATGTCATATTACTTAGAAGGGAACTGGTGCACTTTCGACACGATAAAGTATAAAAATAAAACACTATAGTCAATCGAAATATTCACACCAGCACATTCATATATACATAACGTAAACACACACACACACACACACACACACACACACATGCACACATACTTCCCAGGCTATATCTACAAAATGCATGCTGAGGCGAAAATACAACCCCTGCACACACACACACACACACACACACACACACACACACACACACACACACGTACACATCCACCACACGCAGGGAATTCACCTTTTTTTTACACAAATACTCACACACGCATTCCTACATACACTATATACACACCCTCGTACATGTGTCCACCTACAAACTCAAACGCACACACTTTCTCGTAGACCTACACATACAAAAAAAAAAAAAAAAAAAAAAAATACACTTTTATATGCACACAAAGCCTACAAATTTCAGTCATACAACCACCAGCTTATATACTGTACACACACACACACACACACACACACACACACACACACACACACACACACACACACCAAGAGCTATACACAAACAGTGAGGTAATAATACAGGAACACTTTATTCCTACTTTCATTACACATACAAAAGCTGGGTGGTCTAAGATATCGACACCGAAATTACAGTGTCTGTGTTTGAAGTGGAGGAGCATTGGTGGGGAGACGAGGAATAGAAGGAGTGTAGCCTATATTATATGATACTGTATGGAGAAAGAGAAAATGTTGTCCCGTGGCATATGCTAGTAGTAAAAGGAAGTCATTGTTAAAGGGGGTAATGTATATACTTTTGATACATTGAAAGTCTTGATTTCCCCATCGTATGAGTAAATGATATATAGGCTATGCTTGGAAACGGCACATGATTGACAAAACAATAAAGGTGGCCTGTTGCTTGGAATAGTCTGGAGGGATCAGTTGCTCCAGAATTATCAACACATTACTGTACACAAAATTAAATAAATAAGGCTTAGAAGAAATAGAACGAAATGTGGAAGGTCTGTAAAGAATAAGAAAGGTGCTTTGAAAAGACATGATTGGGAATATAGGAGAGACTAATGTATGGTGGACATAGGAAGAAGTTCGAGAAATAGACATAGAAATAGAAATAGAAGTTCGAGAAATCAGGATACAGTTCGAAAATATAGCCATAAAACAGAATAGAGGTCGAAAAATATACATAAATCAGGAAAGAGTTAGAAAATATAGCCATAAAACAGGATAGAGTTCGAAAAATAGACATAAATCAGGATAGAGTTAGAAAATATAGCCATAAAACAGGATAGAGGTAAAAAAATAGACATAAATCAGGATAGAGTTCGAGAAATAGACATTGAATAGAGGGAACGGGGGGTGGAAGAGATATCAAGGAAACTCGAGGGAGCGTAGAAGAGAAGTGGAAGCTTGAGGGGTTTTCAAAGGTGGTCTGAAAAAAGATGCAGAAGAGAGGGGGGAACTGAGTACGGAAAAAATTGTGGAGGAAAGAAAAGGAAACGTACAAACGATGTGAGGGAAACTGAAAGACAGGATCTGATTCTTCCCTGTCAGCCTCATAAATGACCCGACATTTTTCTCTACCCTTGATCTCCTGTGTCTCCATCGAATCATTCCTTCTCTTTCACTCTTCTATCGTATTTCCACGGTCGCTGCTCCACAAAAGTTGCAAATTGTGTCCCACCTCCACTATAAGAATACTGTCCTTCTATAGCCACTGTGTCAACCTATCCAACATGCAGTTAAAATTCGTTCATTATCTCAATGCCAGATTATTTTCCTTGTCTTAATATTTTCCTTTTTTCAGGAATGGTATGTGTATCATTTTCATATGAATATGGACAAGTGATTTGTTTCTTTTCAGCTTTCCAGACACAGTCATGAGAGGGTAAACACTGCCGTAGCCGTTGCTTCACCATAAGTAAATAATATATACTTCCACTGATAGTCTCGCAGTGCTGACAACAGAGGCTGCATGCAACAGAGACAGAGTGCCTGGGAGATTGATACATTCACCTTCCGTGTTGCTTTTGCTTCACTTGTTTCCTGGAATGCCGGTATGTGCGTTTGTGTCAAGTGATGTCTGGCTAGCTGGCAACTTGACTAACCTATTGACAGGGACAGACACACATACCTTGCGCCTTTCACTCCCTGCCCTTCCTCCATTTCAAAACAGCATTTCCAATATAAAAAACCAAAACTTTAATGTGTATGGAGGGATCTATCTGGCGTCTTCCCTAGTGCTCTTCAACAGTTCATAAAAGTTTCGATTTAATGAAATGAGGAATGTGTAGTAGAGATGCAGGTTATATCATGCGTGTTTCTTTCAGCTTTTCACTAATTCATGACAGATCTGGTTATTCCTAGTATAGTGTGTGAGGAGAGACACATTCCTCGTCTCTTATTTTTGCCTTTCACCAATGCATAGTCTTATCGATCCCATAAATATAGAGCAGATACTATTGCAGCACTGTGTTCAAACTTATATATATACAGTCATGGCTTACGTCGCGTCTCATGTCTAGTGGTGAATTCACTCTGAGATTCTTTATGTAGTGAACGAGAGCTTTACCTGCTTCTTGTATTTCTCCATGAATTTAAGGGGAGAGTATACATTGGGTACATTAGAGCGCTTTGGTTCCTCTCAAGTATCCCAGGAAACAGGAGCGGATTGACTAAAATAACGGTGAGGCGCCTGTTGAATGGAATAGTCAGAAGGAATCAGTTGCTCAAGATTTACCAACACTGTACTTCCCCCTTTAAGAAAGATGAACTCCTGAAGGTACAGTATTATAGTCTGAAGTATTATCGGTGTTAGGAATATCAAAGTATTATCAACAAACACCAAAACAACCATTAACGTTACAACACAAGTACATATAACAACCTCAACACAACTATGAACACAAATACTAACACATACACAAACACTGACACAAACACAAATATAAAACAACACAACCAAGCACACACAAAAGGTCATGACTGAGATCCACAAAACGCGTGTTGTTATGGTATAATGGTGGTGATAGTGGTGATGATGATGGTGGTAGTGGTTTTGGTGGTAAAGGTGCATGGTGGTGACGGTGGTGATGATAGTGATGATGGTGATGGTGGTGTTAATGGTTTTGGTGAAGATTGTGGTGGTAATGATTGTGGTGGTGGTGATGATAGTGATGATGGTGATGGTGGTGGTAATGATTGTGGTGGTGATGGTGGTGATGGTGATCATGTGTGGGCTGTGGTTCAATACACGGATGAAGGAAGTCAGACAGCGGGTTTGATGGATGGAACTCCTCCTACTTGATGGCTGGTTGGCTGGCTGGCTGGCTGGGGGAAGTGAGGTGAAGAGGGATGCAGGCAGGAAGGCAGGGTTGGCAAATTAAGGAGAGGAACTGGCCTGGGTTGGGAGATGAAACAAAGGTACGGTAAATCAAGGGTGAGTGAGAGGGAGAGGCAGTGAAGAGAGACACACAGACAGACACCCAGACAGACAGGAAGGTGGGAGGAATTATTGAGGGAAGGAGAGGGAGAGTGGTGGTGGTGGTATATGAAGTAGAGAAAGGAGATAGTGGGAGGGTTTAGTGGAAAGGGGAAGGTATAGGGAAGGAGTAACTCAGGGAAGGAGGAGGAGGAGAATGTTGGTGGTAGAGAAAGGAAATAGAATGAGGGAAAAGAGAAGAGAGGGTTGTAGTGGAAAGGGGAAGGAAGGTCGGGAAGAAATTTAAATAGGGTCGTGAAAAGGGAGGTGAAGTAGGGATTACAAGGTAAGGAAGAAGGGAAGGAGTAAAAAGAAATTGAGAAATAAAGGAAAAGAGAAGAAAGAGTGGATAGTGGAAGCTGGAGAGGGAGTAGAGAAAGGTGGAGAAGGTAAAATGGTAGAGAAAAGAGATATAGGGAAAAATTAGGGAGGAAGAAGGAGAGAAAAAAGAAAAAAATTGATGATTAATAGGAAAATGGGAGATGATGTAGACGAAAGAAAGGAAGCAAAGAAAAGTGATAAGGAAAAATGAGAAGAGGGAGGAAGCGGAAGTATGAAAATAGTATGGAAAAGGAACAGGGGAGAATAAATGAGGAAACAAGTAAGAAATGAAGATTGAAAACGAAACGGAAATTGATAGGAGTAGGAAACATGAGTAAAAAATAGATATAAAAATAAAAACACAAATTGAAGAAAGTTACAAATAAATTCCTTCGCCTACAGAATTGTTTATAAAATAGTCTATATATCGTTTATTGCAAATTATTAAGGAGAGCAACATTAAGGCAAATATCGACTACAAGTATTCTGTATATACATTTATATTTACTGTTTATATTATACTTCTCAGAGTAACAACAAACACTTTGATTTTTCACTGGGAAAGAAATCGCAATAAAAAGAGTTCAGGAAATTATTGCAAAAACAGAAAGTGAAAGTTACAAAAAATAGAGTGCAGCAAAGAATGAAAAAATAAAATGTTGTACCAGTTCTTACCAATGAAAAAAAAAAAAAAAAAAAATAATGACACGAGTTAATACATGAAATTTGTTCTCAGAAGACAGTGCAGATTATAACCTTAAGCTGTCCCTCCAACACGCACACACACACACACACACACATACTGTATAATTATGTTGGTATTTTTCTTCATGCAGTCTAAAAAAAATCACCAGTTTACGCCATTCATCTATATATTCTATCACTGTCTTCATATTTCCCGGTACACTTTCCCTACTGACCCTCTTCCTCCTCTCTCTCTTCCCTAGATAAAAGAAACTCTGAGGGCAGGGGAGTGATAAGTCTCTCACCAGACAACTGAAGGCCTCGCTCGACTGTAGAGAGAGAGAGAGAGAGAGAGAGAGAGAGAGAGAGAGAGAGAGAGAGAGAGAGAGAGAGAGAGAGAGAGAGAGTCAAATAAAGGGACAGAGAGTGAAATTGATAAACAGACAGATAGATTGATAGGTAATTTGATAGATAAAGATCACTAGTAGATCGGTATGTAAATAGACAGACAGACAGAAATATAGAGACAGACATATGCTATATAACAGAGAGACCGAGAGGCAAATAGAAAAGAAAGAAAAAGAGAGAAACAGAGGCAGACAAGCAGAGAGAGAGAGAGAGAGAGAGAGAGAGAGAGAGAGAGAGAGAGAGAGAGAGAGAGAGAGACAGAGAGACAGACAGACAGACAGACAGACAGACAGACAGACAGACAGACAAACAGACAGACAGACAGACAGACAGACAGACAGACAGACAGAGTGAGAAGGAGAGAGAGGTCAGGGTTAAGTCGGTTCGCGTGTGTGTACATAGTTATGCACAAACATCCAAGGAGGAATTAATCTTACACACAAACAGACAAGCAAGCAGACAGACAAACAAACAAACAAACATGCTGCAGCCCTCACCACGAACATAAGCTGATTTACATTTCAGACCCCACAACAATGCAAGTACACACACACACACACACACACACACACACACACACACACACACACACACACACACACACACACACACACACACACACACACACACACACACACACACACACACACAGGGAAAGAGGGGCAGGAGGAGGTTATGAAAGATTAGTAGGAGAATTAGGAGTAGAAAGAGAGTATCACTGCAATCTTAGAAGGAATGAAGAGGGGGAGTGTTGGGGGAGGAGTGTAGAATTAAGGAAGGAAAAAAAACACGATAGAGTCGAGAATAAAATGTAGAAATACGGACAGGAGAATAAAGCGAGTAACCAAGTGTTGGAAACATAATTATGTGAATGAGTTACAGTAAAAGGAATGATACGGTTTTAGCATATTTACAGATAAAAATTCCTATAAACTATTCAAAGAAACAAGATGCCTTTATCTTTAGTTAAATTGTTTGCTTCCTTTCATATTTTGGAGGATTCAGTGACTTCCAATGTGCCGAAAGTATATCACACCCTTAATGCAGTAAAGTGCAAGAAGTAGAAATAAATAAGATAAAAGTGGTCTTCAGAGAAAGGTAAGGGTGGGAAAATGGTTGTATAACAGGTGTCAATAGTGACAATGAGGGTATAGGAGGAGAAGGAAATGGGAGGCGGATGCAAAGCGAAATTAGGATGAGTTTGGGGATGTCAGAGGAAGATGAAGAGAGGGAGAAGGTGCGATGAGAGCTGATCAAACGGAGTAAAGGAACACGAAGAGGAGGGAGAACAGAAAGAGAAGGAACAGGAGCAGGAGGAAGGATGGGTAGGATGTATAGAAGGAAGAAATAGATGTAGAAGTAGGAGGAAGTACGAGTAAGATGTGTAAAAGGAAAAGAAGCAAGAGGAGGAGAAGAAGTAAGAGTTGGAGTAGAAGATAAAAAAATGAGTAGGAAGCTGAAAAGGAAGAAACAAGAGGAGACGAAGTAAGAGTTGGAGTAGAAGATAAAATGCGTAGGTGGTGCAATTGGAAGAATCAAAAGCTGTAGGAGTCTGAGATAGAATGAGTAGGAGGCCGAGAAGGAAGAAACAGTAGGAGCAGAGGGTGTGAAAAGAAGGGCAGCTGGAGTAGGAGAAAATATTGCAAGGTAGGCAGGTGGTGAGAGGAGGGGCCAAGGAGGAACTACCAAAACACTAAAGGGGGTGTGGGAGAAAAAGAAAGTCATTGTAATAATAATAATAATAATAATAATAATCGGTTTATTGACCAGAATGCAGCCCTGAGGCTGAAAATATACAGACATATTAAATGGACATAATGAATGAATGGATGAATAGGATGAGATATGTAATATATATACAAAGATGATACATATATAGATTGGATGATTACTTATTTATTATATTTATTATGGTGGGAATGGGGCTATTTTGTGTGTGTGTGTGTGTGTGTGTGTGTGTGTGTGTGTGTGTGTGTGTGTGTGTGTGTGTGTGTGTGTGTGTGTGTGTGTGTTTATGTTTGTGTGTGTGGTTCTAAAAGAGATAGTAGTGATGGCGGTGCAAAAACTGGTTGGGGAAGGGATCATCGTCAAAGAGTTTTTTTTTATATAAATATATTTTTTGTTGAAGATGATGACATATATAAGGCGTTCTGGAAATCCGCATAATGCCCTCGCCTATGAGATAAAGCGAGTGAGTGAGAGAGGTCCAAAATCATGTCCAATTTCGTTCGAGATACCTAGATAAATACATTACGTTTGTAGGAGGATAAGTCGTAGTAGGAAAGGGGGAAGATGAATGGAAGTAGGGCTGCTGAAGGTATGTACAATAGAGGAAGTGTAAAGAACAACAGTAGTGTAATGTTATATGTAAGATGGTTTAGGAGGTGGTGTTATAAGGGTATAGGTGATTGTGCAGTTAGTGGTGGTGTTGGTTGTGTAGGAGAAAGCTATATAGGTGTAAGTATGGACGTGCATCGACCTGAACACACACACACACACACACACACACACACACACACACACACACACACACACACACACACACCTGGCTCGACCTTTACATCTCTCTCTCTCTCTCTCTCTCTCTCTCTCTCTCTCTCTCTCTCTCTCTCTCTCTCTCTCTCTCTCTCTCTCTCTCTCTCTCTCTCATACTAACCACCCTTCCTACCAATATCCTTTTCCTTTTCATGTTCCCTTCTTTTATTGTATTCTTATGTCTTTTCTTTCTTGCTTATTACCACCTTTCTTGGCTTTCTCGTTTCTCGCTTCTTTCCTTTTCTCATTTTTTCCTCCGTGTTCCCCGTTTACGTTTGTATGTAATTATAATTTTTACTCTACATGCTTCACATTATCGAATTATCCTCCCATTTCCTTTTGATCTGTGTGTGTGTGTGTGTGTGTGTGTGTGTGTGCTTGTGCTTGCTTGTGTGTGGGTGTGTGTGTGTGTGTGTGTGTGTGTGTGTGTGTGTAGCATACTTACCGGACTGATAATATTGCCACGAAGCCAACCAGGTGCAGTGAACTTATATCCAATTCCGTCTTATTTGATTTTGGTTCACTCCCCCGCCCCATCTCCTCTGCCCCCCCCCCAGCCCCATCTGCCCCCCCCCCTCCTCCCCCGCCCCATCTTCTCGAACACCTCACGACCAGCCTGAAAAATGACCCAAGGTTTTCTTTCACTCACATAAAAAGAGGAGAATAACACAAGTCGAAAGGTAACAACGTTTGTCATCTCTCATAAACACAGATTCTGAAGATTTAACTACCAAGGTAAAGCTAAACACTGGGAGGCTCACTTGATACGAGATTTTCAGTACTTATGTTGGATTATTCGATGTTTCAGAGATGTTTACAGGCTTCATTAGGGAGTACAGCTTGTCTTAGATTTGCAGTGAAAGACAAAACTCGTGCCAAGGAAATCGGCCGCACTATCTATCTGAAAGAAATAAGAATCACTCACTCCACCTCGGTTTGTCTATAGCTTTGTTTCTGGTGAGTTTCAGGCCTTTTATCTTCTATTACACTTGAAGAAACGGGATGTCATGACCTTCTGTAGCAGCGAACCAGACGGACACAACACAGCAGGTGGGCGATTCTCAGACTTCTCCACTTCCCAATGACTGTCTCTCAGTGTTGTCTTGCCTCTACCATCCTTAGTATTCCATTACGTTCAGGTCAACACACACACACACACACACACGTAGCCACGAATGGAGGGATGTGAGGGTATCCAGATCCCAAGTACTGTGGATGTCACGATTCCAGCGAGGGTGTTTTATGGCGTTCGGTGGTCTTATAGTTAGCGTCTGAAACTCGATTAAGAGGAATAAATATTTCTGGCCTCCCATTTGAGTGGACTCGATCTCGCTACCTCTAGGTTTGTACACGTCCAGCACACTAACCACTCGGCCAAATGTCGCTACAAATAATAGAGGTAGAAGAAGATAGAGCCACCCGTACACACACACACAAATACACATACCTAGTATATACACATGCAGACAACATCACTTCACGCCCAACGAACGGACACTAAGCCCAGTAATGCTATTTTCAGTGCCAGAAACTCTACTGTAAACCCATGCAGGGTGCGTAAGCAGACTCTGGCATGTACAGTTGAGCAAGTAGAAAGTGCAAACAAAATATGGCTGTTTATGGCAACATCTGGCAGTTCATTTTAGTAAGCTCTCGGTTCTTTATGAACGAATCACTGGGAACCCCGAGCCAATGTAAGGTGGAACGTAAGTGGCTGAATTTTGAGTGGTTGTGAAGATGTTGCCATATAGAGCCAGATTTTTCCTGCAATTTCTACTTGTTCAACTGTACATGAGGCATAAATAAAAATGAGGGGATCAAGTGAGTGAGTGAGTGAGTGAGTGAAGAATGTGTGATGCATGCAAGAATGTGTGATGTGATTAGGGTGAGTGAGTGAGTGAGTGAAGAATGTGTGTTGCATGCAGGAAAGTGTGTGTGGGAATGCAGTTGATGAGGGGGCGAGAACCTGTGATGCAACAGCGTGTTGTGTGCAGCGCTGGATCAGGGTTGTTTTTGTGTCTTGTAATCCCTCGCCGATGGTCAGAGAGAGAGAGAGAGAGAGAGAGAGAGAGAGAGAGAGAGAGAGAGAGAGAGAGAGAGAGAGAGAGAGAGAGAGAGAGAGAGAGAGAGAGAGAGAGAGGAGAGGAGAGAGGAGGAGAGAGAGAGAGAGAGAGAGAGAGAGAGAGAGAGAGAGAGAGAGAGAGAGAGAGAGAGAGAGAGAGTTTCTCACTGCACACACACACACACACACACACACACACACACACACACACACACACACAAACTAAAAAAACAGCAAGTCAGATAGAAATAGAGACATTTGGATATAGTCTGGGCACAATCTGAGAGAGGGGAAGCCATTGAATCCAAGCAAAAAGTTAATATGAGGAAGGAATCAATTTGCGTGTGTGTGTATGTGTGTGTGAGTGCGTGCGTCCGTGCGTGGTATGAGGTCGACTTGAAAAGGTCATGTTGTGGGTAACTAATAATTGATGGACAGTTTGAGTGACAGAGTGGCAACCCAGGGATGGAAGGAAGGAGAGGCCAGGGCAGACAGACTGTCATACCGGCGAAGGAGAAACATCAGAAAATATCGCATTAATAAGTGAGTGAGTTGGCTGGGATAGACGGACGGGCGGCTGACTGTCTGGCAGGTTGGTTGGTTGGTGGGTTAGTTGGCAGATTTTCTATTTAGATGAATTTACTGTCTCTGTCTTTCATTTTATTCATACATCTGCCTCCCACTCAGTACCCACCACATACCACCCACAACATCGTCTCACATTTGCATTTTGAGTGGTCCGCAGCCCCTTCCATCCCCCCCAACTCCTTCCTTCCCCTCACCCTGGCACGCACTCATAAAGCCTGGTCGTAACGTGTGCCTAAGCCGTAGTTACGTTGCGAGTTTGCTCACAATATGCTCACAACGTCCCCGGGCACATGAGGCAGTGGGTGGCTGGGAAGGGAAAGGGGGCAGAACTGTTTGGGCTTTCCTATGAGGCGTCTGGTCCAGGAATCATGGATATATATTATGTATGAAGGGGAGACTCTCTTGACGGTAAATTGGATGGTTACCGATTCGGTGTGATTTATCTTAATTATGCCAATAAACAAAGCTCCGGTTCCTAATAGTGAGGGTGTCTGTTTCCTGGTATAGTTTAGATATGAATCAGTACACCTCGATATAAACAACAAGAGATTTTTCCCACAAGAGTGTCACATGTGGTCAGCGTATTGGGGATGTGCTGATTCCCACAAACAAGAAACAGATGATCTCAGTGTAGACGGGTGTATAGGGATCAATAAGTTTCGATGCATTATTTGGAGTAAGCAGTAAGTAGCTTTCAAATTGCCGATAGGAGATTATTCCCCTAAAAGTACTAGAACCTTTCCTTGTGTTTGTATTCTTCCAACTACAGACGACTTTGTTATACCATGTAACGGCTGCAGACACTTATAATTTATGGGGTGACTCAGTTTGGACAATGTTGGTTACCTATTCCTCCAAAGTATTTCAGGAACTACAGACGGATTCGATTATTATGAAGGCATCCTTTTGCGTGATGTAGTTTGAAGGAATCACTTTACCCCAATCTGGCAAACCCTCTATACTATTCCCCTTAACAGGTCCCTCTACTGATTGTCTTAGCCCTCTAAAATCCAATACATAAATCCATTCATATATATTTGTAAACAATAGACATATCCACGACATCCTTCAAATATACACGACATCCTTCAAATATACACAGATCCATACATGAATACCTCAACACTATCCCATGGACTCTACTATCATGGTCGTCTACTTCGTGCATGTATCATATGTACTAGTTCACCTTCCATCACTGTGGGTCTATCACACAAGTTCACATTCAAGAGTAGGTCACCGGGATTACCAATTAGATTTTTTATTTTTGTGTCATGTATATTAAGTAATCCAGCAGTCGTTGTGTTGTTGATCGACTGGCGAACGTACTAGATCTAATTGTAGGTGCAATGACGTTACTTTGATCCTATGAATATAATGTGTACCCTGGCTTCCCACTCAGGCCGTATGTGTAATTGCGGCTGGGTAAGGCGTTTAATGGCCTCTCTATATATATTGCTGCTGCTGCTGCTGCTGTGGGTGTATTTGTGTTTGGGGGGGTAGCAATTTCCCGCATATATATCGTTTCTCCCGGCAATGGCCACTCGCTTACAGTTACCCTCCAATTCCGCGTTTATATTGCTGACCCAGGCACGGTAAATACAAGACATACACTGAGCTCTCTATATACATAATACTGAAACACACTGATGACTCCGTGTGTTTGTTAGTTAGTTAGTTAGTGTGATGGTACGGACTGAAACACACTGATGACTCCGTTTGTTTGTTTGTTAGTTAGTTAGTTAGTGTGATGGTACGGACTGAAACACACTGATGACTCCGTTTATTTGTTAGTTTGTTTGTTAGATAGTTAGTGTGGTGGTACGGACTGAAACACACTGATGACTCCGTTTGTTTGTTAGTTAGTTAGTTAGTGTGATGGTACGGACTTAAACACATTGATGACTCCGTTTGTTTGTTTGTTAGTTAGTTAGTTAGTGTGATGGTATGGACTGAAACACACTGATGACTCCGTTTGTTTGTTAGTTAGTTAGTTAGTGTGATGGTACAGACTGAAACACACTGATGACTCCGTTTGTTTGTTAGTTAGTTAGTTAGTTAGTTATTATGATGGTACGGATTCTTTATAATGATGCGTGATCCGTGAGTCAAACTTACCCATAATTAATGTAAAAATTTGTAATGAGGGATTGGAAAGGGATTAAACAAGAGGGATTGACAAGAGACTTAAGCTTATGACGGAGTGGCTGAGCTGTACAGTATAATATAGGATAGAAGTACCGATAGGGAGAAAGGTATCCAATTAATGCATACTCTTCATAACTCAGCGTTTATATTCGGTAATTGGAAAGGCCACCCCCACCCCCTTTCCCCCCCTCTCCCCCCACCCCCTTTCCCCCCTCTCCCCCACCCCATTTCCCCCCTCTCCCCCACTCCGTCTCCTCCATTCTATACAATATAAAACAGGTCCCAGACTCGTATACTAAAGGACATAAATTATTATTATAGTCTGTGTTTCCTGCCATGGTTTGAAGGAATTGGTAACCCTAAAATTCATTTCGACCTAAAGAGACTACCTCGTTAAATTTGAAGACATATTAATAGAATTGAAAATGAAAAAGAAAAAGAAAAAAAGGGTGGAATACCATATCACTGGCTTTGAATACCAAGCGAGAATCATAAAAAAAAAAAAAAAAAAAAAAAAAAAAAAAAAAGTTGTATTGGCAAATTTGGATGTCACTTGTTCCTCCAAACTGCACCAAGAAACACAGCCTCAGTTCATTTGGTGTTTTGTAGGACATCATGGAGGATTCAGTTGCTCTCTAAATAATCAGAACGAATTTATTTCCTCATATACTGTAGTACTAAGGTAGTCTTTATCATCAAAGGTCACTGTATTCGCATGGCTTGTATGTGGACGATATGTCTACTTTAACACACACACACACACACACACACACACACACACATTCATACACACACACACACACACACATATTCATACACACACACACACACACACACACACACACACACACACACACACACACACACACACACACACACACACAGACACACACACACACACACACACACACACATTCATACACACACACACACACACACACATATAATGGCCTTCGTAAAAGAACTCCAGTTAGGCTTATAATTATGCTCAACAGTCACAGTCATGTATAAATGATAAAAACTATATTTACATCTACTGCAGCAAATCCCAACAAGCTATTATTATTACTCTGACTATACAACTGGTGGTGGCTGTGAACATGTCTTTTGTCCTATAGAGTGTACAGTACAAAACATCATAGATTGCTCTTATATATTTCTCGAGCCTCAATATCCTATAGTTTTATATCTTTACCATTATTACTATTATCAGTCGTATTTATTTCACTCATATGCACATTATAATTTGAGATTCGTTTTCATTTCAGTCATACATTATAATTTGAGATTCGTTTTCATTTCAGTCATACATTATAAATTGAGATTCGTTTTCATTTAAGTCATACATTATAATTTGAGATTCGTTTTCATTTCATTCATACATTATAATTTGAGATTCATTTTAATTTCAGTCATACATTATAAATTGAGATTCGTTTTCATTTCAGTCATACATTATAAATTGAGATTCGTTTTCATTTCAGTCATACATTATAAATTGAGATTCGTTTTCATTTCAGTCATACATTATAAATTGAGATTCGTTTTCATTTCATTCATACATTATCAATATGAGATTCGTTTTCACTTTACTCTCGTGCACATACATTATAATTTGAGAAAACGAATAATAATTACAGTGAGATAGACAGTGTGAGAAAATTACTGCCACTGTGGATGAATAATTTCTGTTCCGACTGAATGAAGAGGGAAATCACCTGACAAATGCTAGTTACCAGCCACGTGTGCCAATTGCTGTGAAAAGAGAGACACTGATTTCAACACAGACAAAAATGAAACCAATGATTGCATTACATTATTCTACAAACAATGACCTAGGCAATTTTCTCTGTTTGTTCATTCCAGAGCGTGCATTTCGTTCCTATTCCCGTCGACCAGTAGTTCATATCAACATTGAAAGGTGACATTATTCTTTCGATATATATATAAATAAAATTATATATTGTATATATAATAGGTTACCGATTCCTCTAAACTATGCCAGCTAGGGAAACAGATAAAATCCATATATAATAGTTATGGCGGCGCGTTTCTTGTCTACAAATTTTCAAGCACTTTATCAATACACTAAAGAAAATATCGTGTTTAGATACATTCAAAAGTGTATGATTATTTATGTGTGTAATGGTGCCTTCATACGTATAAACTTTCGTGTAGAGGCAATTATGCTTAAAATTATCTCTTCAGAACAGGTTTGCATGCAGGACTTTTAAATTACCATAGCGAAAAAAAAAAAAAAAAAAAAAAAAAATATATATATATATATATATATATATATATATATATATATATATATATATATATATATATATATATATATATATATATATATATATATATATATATATATATATATATATATATATATATATATATATATATATATATATATATATATATAACAACAATAATATTGGTACAGTACCGTCCATAATAGTCTTGTCTCCGGTTCTGTCTGATAATAAACTCTGAATTCACAGTGTCGAAAAGGTATAAGTATTAAATTCCCTTAACGTTGAATTAATTTAAAGGTTTGTAGTAAGCAGAAAAAGCGACTCAAACTCACCCAAGCCGCTACAATATAAGAGTTCAGCAACAAAGTAGAAAGGCAACAGGACTTTTGATTTTGACTGTATGTAGAATTTATGAATTTATAGTAACCTAGTCAGTATCGAACACTTTGACTGTAGTTTAAGTTGAAGCTCATGCTGTCTTGTTGTTCAGTGTTCGGTTGAATGATTAGATGATGTAGTAAATTTTTGTGCACTCATCTGATTATTTGTCTGCACGTTCGTTACCCTGTTTGTCTGTGTGCAAGCAAAGATTTACGCAAATTAAGATATAATTTTCCAGAGTTATTAATGCTTTAAAAAAGTATAAATATTAATTCCCTATTCTGTGTAAGAGAACAAGACCGAAGGCAGTGTCATAACAAAAAAATGTTGAAAGCCAACACACACACACACACACAGAAAACTTCAAATACTAGGCAGTGTTGTGGACGGGGAAGAAAGCCAGGCCACCCCACCTAATGAGCTTGTAGATGTTACTGTGCAAAATATTGTTGGTATCTTAATATATACCAAGATATATTGAAGAACATACATACATACACAGGCATATACCGTATGTATATATAGATATATATATATATATATATATATATATATATATATATATATATATATATATATATATATATATATATATATATATATATATATATATATATATATATATATATATATATATATATATATGCAAAATAACACAGTAACCACAGGAGGAATAATGGACAGAATAGTAAATACTTTCGTATATTACATCCTCAGACAGAGTGTCTGAGGATGTAATATAGGAAAGTACTTACTGTTCTGTCCATTATTTCTCTTGTGGTTATTTTGCATACACACATCCCACGGTGAAGTGAGGTTTCTGCATATATATATATATATATATATATATATATATATATATATATATATATATATATATATATATATATATATATATATATATATATATATATATATATATATATATATATATATATATATATATATATATTATATGATTCATTGTGAACAAATGGAGTATTGTTCTAAGGCTTGATTAGTTGACTTACTTGACACTTAATCTGTCTTATGTTTTAGTGATAACCTTCCCTTGGACTTCACTTTTAAAAGTTTATTAGAATTTCTTCATTTTCAGATGGAAATTCGAATGTTTTGAGTTTGAGACAAAAATTGTGAGAACAGAGTAGAATAATAGAATAAAGAGAGAAAAAAAAATAAAAACCACCCCTCCCTCTCCACAACTAATACTAGTACGGTACTCTCTGTAAAAATCACCACCCTCCCACCCAGCCACCCACCCACCACCACATTTCCTCGACAATGGACCCGCCTCCCGCCCTCATCAACCCTCTTCATTTTTCTGGAGTAGGGGCCCGCGGTAGGTCTGGGAGGCTGAGGTATTGTGTGAGCAGGAGGCGTCATTCCAAAGGTTCTCAAGGTACAGGGATACTCGAACCCTTTTCATTATATCCTACCCCACGTCGTACTCACTTTGTTTACTTGATTGCATCTCTCTCTCTCTCTCTCTCTCTCTCTCTCTCTCTCTCTCTCTCTCTCTCTCTCAAATACGTCGTAATATAAGTAGGAAGAGAGAGAGAGAGAGAGAGAGCGTAGATATAATGGTAAATATATATATAATTAATCTTCCTTAGTATGTTTTTTCTAGCATCATTACCCACTACATAATTAATACCTTTATACCATTATAATTTACAAGCCGACCCTTGCCTCAAACTTGGTATCGTATGTTTATATTCAAATTTCCTCTTGGGAGTTTGAGTCGAGGAAAGAAGCTCTAAAGTTCTAGACCTTTTGAGGTGAGATATATACTCCCTGTACAGTACATTCTCCGGAGGCTGAGTAGGAACTCTTGGTTGTGATTGTATCTACTATTCCAGATTTAGTGAAGAGAAATCTCTGTCTAATTAGCTGCACGTAAATAGCGGATGCCAGTATAGCCGTTAATTGGTATAAGACGGTGATTATTCCTCAAAGTGGTTTGTTTATGCTCAACACTAATATCCCTCACCACCATATACCATTATAATGAAGCAGACTAATTAGAATCGCTTCTATTCAAGTAGAAAGGGGTTGAGACAGTGTGTCCCCTTCATCTGTTGGGAACTGCACTCGTGTTTGGATACCGTACAGGGAGTATTGTGAGTCCATGTCCTGAGACAAGTAGAATGTTATGATAAGAATATCTTCTCCTCTTGTGAAACTATGTGACCCTGTATATATGTGACCCTATATATGTGACCCTTTACTGACGAGCCTATGTAAATCTGTGAGCCATTATTGTTGGGTGTATAATATGTGTACAATAATGTGTGTGGCCCAGAGTATGGTAAAGTGTGTCGTAAAGTACAGTACAGCCATTGTCATCCCTCTCAGGCTTGGTCGACGCGCATCCCAAGTCTATAGTGTGTGTGTGTGAGTGTGTGTGAATTAATGCTAAAGTCCCCTGTATGTACGGTCACAAGCACTAATAGTTATACAGCTTTGGTTGAAGCTTTGAACACTCCAAATTCACCAACTAAGTAATTCCAATGGAGATCTTATTGTGCATTTATTTACTGTCTCTAGGTATTCGAAGCACACCTGAATACATATTAGTGCTCGTGACTGTACCTCACTGGTCATCGCTATAACCTCCCTTAATCCCTTACCTATGTCCTCAAACATTGCTTTCATACATTAGCCCAACACACACACACACACACACACACACAGCTAAACATTAATATCTATCCTACCCACCAACCTTGCCTACCAGCTGAATTCTTGGCGATATCTGAGAGGTGAAAGGGAGGAAAGAGGGAGGAGATAGACAGAAAGAAAGGAATGAGGAGAAGGATGAGTTGTGGTGTAGAGGTCATGGGTGGAGGAGGGTCAAGGCAGGGATGATGAAATGGGAGATGTGATGGAGGCATTAATTGTACGTGCAGCAGTCATAACATAGAGAAAGCCTTTGAAGCTACGGTATTTTTTAAGACAATAATTAAATCACTGAAATAACTTCGGACATGGTATATATATTTCTTATTTCAATTTACGTACGTGAGATTCATGCTTAATGCTTCAAGCGTGTTAGTTGGTGTGAAACAAGAGACTAAAAATTTGTTGGAGCCACTAAATCCCTGACATCTGTTTCACACGTGTGCGAGAAAGGGCTACCACTCCATCATCCCAACTCTCTTCTCTGTGTGGTGCGTGAGAATAAGGTGGTAGGCTTGAAGGTCAGGAGGGCGGGTGGGTGAGGAAAGGGAGATGAATAAGACGAACACTTCACTTTCTTACACCATACATCTATACTACTATACGTTACCAGCATCTTTGTGTTCTTAGACCCATGTACTTTATATACCTTCCTCACTAACCTTCTTCCTTCCATCTGTTCTCTATATAAATGCAAAAATAGACACTGGGGGATTACGTGGGTCAGGGGAGCACCAGTGACAGGGACCAGGAGGTATTATAAGTCGGGTCATATTCTCTAACACCTCTGAAAATTACGACTGACTTTTTTATGACGTATCCTCTTTCTCTCTGAGGGTCGTTGCGGTCTTACAGTACATTCCTACGTGGAGTCAAACATGGATATCTTTGGGGGAAAATGAGGATGCTCTCATTACGGACTCCTCTCCTGTCTCCAACTTTTCTTTTTTTCCTTTTTTTCAGCATATTCCTCCTTTCTTTCTGTTCTTGTCTTATCTCCCTCCCTTTTTGTTCTTAATTTTCTTATATGCCTCATTTTTTCAATTTCCTTTCCCTATCTCCCTCCTTCTTTCCTGTTTCTTTCCTTATCTCTCTCTATGTTTCATGTTCATTTCCTTAGTTCTCTCCCTCTTTCATTTTCATTTTCATTTTCTTGCCTCCCTTCCTTATTCCTTTTCCATTCCTTGTCTCCCTCCTCGTCTTTTCTTTCCCTTCCCTCGATTCCTGCCTCTTCCTCGTCCCAAATTCTCTCTTCGTTTGTTCCCCTTCTTGTTTACATGTATATACCTTCCCTGACTCCTCACTTTGACTCTTCTTCCATGCTTCACCCTTTCCTTGCTTCACTTCTTCTTGCTTCACCCCCTCCTTCCTTCACCCCTTCCTTGCTTCACTTCTTCTTGCTTCACCCTTTCCTTGCTTCACTTCTTCCTTCCTTCACCCCTTCCTTCCTTCACTTCTTACTTGCTTCACTCCTTACTTGCTTCATTCCTTCCTTGCTTCACCCCTTTCTTCCTTCACCCCTTCCTTGCTTCACTTCTTCTTGCTTCACTCCTTACTTGCTTCACTTCTTCCTTGCTTCACTTCCTCCTTCCTTCACTTCTTCCTTTCTTCACCCCTTCCTTGCTTCACCCCTTCCTTGCTTCACCCCTTCCTTGCTTCACTTCTTCTTGCTTCACTCCTTACTTGCTTCACTTCTTCCTTGCTTCACCCCTTCCTTGCTTCACTTCTTCTTGCTTCACTCCTTCCTTGCTTCACTCCTTACTTGCTTCACTTCTTACTTGCTTCACTTCTTCATTGCTTCACCCCTTCCTTGCTTCACTTCTTCTTGCTTCACTCCTTACTTGCTTCACTCCTTCCTTGCTTCACTCCTTCCTTCTAGCCTTACCACATATAGTTCCCAATTCACTGCTCTGTCTGTCTTGCTTTACATTTCTTCTCTCTCTCTCTCTCTCTCTCTCTCTCTCTCTCTCTCTCTCTCTCTCTCTCTCTCTCCCCCCATAAACCTCACTGTTCCCCCTCTAAAAAAATTCCCCTTAGTGTCTTATTCCCTTTCCTTTCCTACTTTTTTTTTTCCATCTTTTCATCTGTCGTCCGTCTCCTGCTTCCCCTTCTTTAAACACTTCTCCATCGTCCTCCAACTTCTTCGCCTTCCCCAATTTATCAGAAGCGAAGTTTTCCCTAATTTCTTTCCTCTTTCATTCTGTTTAGTTTTCTTTTGTCGTCACACATACCTGCTCTACTTCATTCTGCTCTCTCTCTCTCTCTCTCTCTCTCTCTCTCTCTCTCTCTCTCATTTACTCTTCCTCCCAACCTGTTCCTACTTTACATTTAATTTTCTTCTCATCCTTCTTCATTTTTTTTTTTTTTTTTTTTTTTGTATGCCACCTTTTTCTCCTCACACCAACTCCCTCCCTATTCATTGTCTACTTTACCCTCTTGTCTCTTTACCTTCCTCTTCCTCCCTCCATCCACATCTTTCTCCTATCCCTCCTATTTCCTTCTCGTTCTCTTTTCCATTCCCCTCCCCTTCCTCTTCCTCCACCTATCTTCCTCCTCCTCCTCTTCCTCCACCTATCTTCCTCCACTTCCTCTTCCTCCACTTCCTCTTCCTCCACCTTCCTCCCTCCATCTTCCTCCACCTTCCTCTTCCTCCAATTCCTCTTCCTACACCTACCTCCTTCTTCCTCCAACTACCTCCCTCTTCCTCCACCTTCCTCCCTCCATCCTCTTCCTCTTCCTCTTCCTCCACCTTCCTTCCCTTCCTCTTCCACCACCTTCCTCCCTCCCTCTTCCTCCACCTACCTCCCTCAATCTTCCTCCCTCCATCTTCCTCTTCCTCTATTTCCTCTCCCTCTTCCTCCCACCCTCCCCTCCCTCCTCCTCCTCCTTCTCCTCCTGCTCTCCCTTCAGGCGTACAGGAAGACTTTGAACTCTTGCATTTTTCACGGCATGAATCAGGCACCGCCCTCCCAGCGTGAGCCAGGCTAAGAAAGTTTTTATGAAGAAAGAAGGAAGAGATTTTTTATGTTTTTCGCTCATTCTTTTAACCAACTTTTATTATTTACTCCTTGTTCTTGTTTCTAATAATAACTAGAATTAATGATGATGATGATGATGATGATGATGATGATGATGATGATGATGGTGATGAAGATGATGATGATGATTAAAAAAAATAAAAAAAAGATAAATAAAAAAAATAATAATAATAATAATCAAAACATTATCAAGAAACAGCAATTAGATATGCAATGCAAAAGTGTTATCAAAATAGTGTAAATTACATTTGACATCCCCGTAACAACCCACTAAAATTTAGGAGAATCTAACTCGAAATATTAATAGAAAGTTACGAGATAATTTCTGCAGGATTCATACCATACAGTCTGAAAGATTACCTTAGTATGCATACGAAAACCTGCACTGTGTACATAATACTCTCTTCATTGGTTTTCGTACAGTTCATAATATTTATCAGCGGCATTATTAATTACAATCTATAGTGCTGTTATAAGAGATTATTAATTACACTCTATAATGCTGTTATAAGAGATTATTAATTACACTCTATAATGCCGTAATAAGAGATTATTAATTACACTCTATAGTGCTGTTA
>JAWQEG010003482.1:52500-77525 GCA_033782935.1 Petrolisthes cinctipes | reverse complement strand
ACACCCCTTTCACACCCCATCCCCCTTCACACACACACACACACTTCAAATACACACACCCCTTTCACACCCCATCCCCCTTCACACACACACACACACCTCACCTAACTTCATAACATTCCTTCCCCTTCCCAGTAATGAAGGTCTTTCAGAAACAGTCACTGGAAATATCACTAAAGATTCCATTTAGTTTGGTCGGTCGTCGTCTATAAGGTACAGTACAGTACTCTGAGAAACAATGCTCTCTCTCTCTCTCTCTCTCGTCTCTCTCTCTCTCTCTCTCTCACAACAACCCACACACTCTCTCTCTCTCTCTCTCTCTCTCTCTCTCTCTCTCTCGTCTCGTCTCTCTCTCTCTCTCTCTTCTCTCTCTCTCTCTCTCTCTCATCTCTCTCTCTCTCTCTCAGTGCTGTGTGTGTGTATGTGAGAGTATGATTGTGTGTGAGAGAGAGAGAGAGAGAGAGAGAGAGAGAGAGAGAGAGAGTATAATTGTGTTAGAGAGTATGTGTGTGTGTGTGTGGTAACCCCAATTCTACTCTTAGGTATTGGGTATCGCTGGTGTGTAGACTATAGCGTTGTGTGGTGTGTCAGGGTGTGTAAATGTGTGTCCAGGTGTGTAAAACATTGAGGGTGTGTACAGCGATGGCTGATAGTGGTGGACCAGGATTCAAGGAGTGTTGAAGAGCAAATGAACAGAGTTCGAAAAATTGAGTCTTCTAAACCTCTCTCAACGTTGAGAATGGTTTGGAAAATTCACTTGTTCGAACTATGTTCAGTTGCTCTCCAACACTCCTTGGACCCTGGTACACCACTATCACCCATGGCTGTACATTTTTTTTTTTTTTTTTCTATACCTCAACCTCGGGGAGTCGGGTCTGTAGGGTGTCAGTAGCCCGTGATTCTGCGAGGCCCCCAGATTATTGGGTGTCGCACCAGATGAGACAGTGGAGCTTGGTGGTGATGTTGGTACCATAGCTTCTCTTCTGTCCCACTAGATGACCCACACCTTATTTATACACATCGAACCTGGGCCCTTGAAGTTTGCAGTCCGTCGTTGTATCCACTCTGCCACCACATTCTCCAATGAGTGTGTGACTTTGTTAGTGTATTTCTAAATGAGTGTGAAACTGTGAGTCTGAGTGGAAATGTGTGTGTGACTTTGTGAAGGAGTGTAAATGTGTGTGAGGGTGTGTAAACCATTATGAGAATGTGTAAATGAGTGTGTAAGTTTGGGAGTGTGCATGTGTGTAAATGAGTGTGTAACTTTGAGAGTGTGTGTGAAAATGAGTGTAAGACATTGTAAAAGTGTGTAATAAGTGAAACAGCACTCACAAATTCACCACTTTACTAAAATAATAATAATAATAATAATAATAATAATTTGCCTATTCTACTCTGATAATCCCTCGTTATAAATGTTATTACCATTATCATGATTACTGTAATTATTCCTGGATAATGATGCTAATAATTATGGTACAGTAGTGGTGGTAATTCTGGAGCTAAATGATTCCTCCAAACTATTCCAAACAACTACAGGCCTCCATTATCTTTGTTTCCTGACATACTTTGGAGGAAGCAAGGCACTCCAATGTACCAAAAGTGTATTGCTCCCTTAAGGACCCTGTGATCGTGTATGAAAATTGGAGGCTTCTGATTCCTCCTGACCATGCCATGAAACAAACAAACAAGCTCCTTCCATATAGGTGTGTGTGTGTGTGTGTGTGTATGTGTGTGTGTGTAAGAGGGACCACCACCACTACTACTACTACTACCATCACCGCTACCACAAATACCACTACTACTGCTACCACCATCACTATTACTACCACCATCACTACTACTACTACTACCACCATCACTCTCTCTCTCTCCCTCTCTCTCTCTCTCTCTCTCTCTCTCTCTCTCTCTCTCTCTCTCTCTCTCTCTCCACACACACACACACACACACACACACACACACGCGCAAATATACTACCTCTCTCTCTCTCTCTCTATGTCACACACACACACACACACACACACACACACACGAAAATACACTACCTACCTCTCACACACACGAAAATATACTCTCTCTCTCTCTCTCTCTCACTCTCTCTCTCTCTCTCTCTCTCTCTCTCTCTTACACACACGTCAAGGGAAGTGGTACCATCCTATCCCATCTAAAAGTTGGGTAAATTGAGCCGCCAAACCCACGTAGCGTTCTGCCTGCAAGTGAGAATTGTACAGTGACCAACACAAATCTCTCAACAACACAGGAATTTCTCTTGAGATTGTGGAAGCAGAGAGAGAGAGAGAGAGAGGGGGGGGGGCAGTACATATGTGTGTGAGAGAGAGAGAGAGAGTATATGAGAGAGAGAGAGAGAGAGAGGCAGTGTGTATGTGTGTGTTAGAGATAGAGAGAGGGGGGGGGGGCAGTATATATGTGTGTGTGTGTTAGAGAGAGAGAGACAGTATATATGTATGTGTGTGTGTGTGAGAGAGAGAGAGAGAGAGAGAGAGAGAGAGAGAGAGTGTATATGTATGTATGAGAGAGAGAGAGAGAGAGAGAGAGAGAGAGAGAGAGAGAGAGAGAGAGAGAGAGGGAGGGGGGGCAGTATATATGTGTGTGTGTATGTGTGTGTGTGTGTGAGGCAATTTATATATATGTGTGTGTGTGTGTGTCAGTACATTTGTGAAGGAGAGAGAGAGAGAGTACATTATTTTGTGTGTGAGAGAGAGAGAGAGAGAGAGAGAGAGACAGTACATTTGTGTGTATGTGGGACAATACCTTATTTTGTGTGTGTGTGTGTGTGTGTTCGTGATAGGATACGCTAGACTAGACCCATTGTAACCAAACTTTAACACCTGACTGTACTCTTAGACCACGAAAGGATAAGGCCATTGCATAAACATGAGCTGCTGTTGCAATTGCCAGTCGTCTATGTTGGTTATTATTCCCAAAACATTATTGCCACGAGAAAGAAGATATTTGGAAAGACTTACGACACTTTGATAATATAAAACCAATAGTATGTTACTTAATAACAATAACAATAACAATAATAAAAATAATAATAACAAAAATAATATTAAAAGTAATGATAACAATAATAATAGTAATAAAAAAAAATAGTAATAACAAAAAATAATAATTATTATAACAACAAAAATATTAACAACAACAACAACAACAATAACAATAACAATAATAATAATAATAATAATAATAATAACAATAACAACAATAATAACAACAATAATAACAACAATAATAACAACAATAATAATAATAATAATAATAATAATAATAATAATAATAATAATAATAATAACAACAATAATAATAACAACAACAATAATAATAACAACAATAATAATAACAACAACAATAATACTAATAATGACAACAATAATACTAATAATAATAACAACAACAACAACAACAACAACAATAATAATAACAACAATAATACTAATAATAATAATAACAATAACAACAACAACAACAACAATAATACTAATAATAATAATAACAACAACAATAATAATACTAATAATAATAACAACAACAACAATAATACTAATAATAATAACAACAACAATACTAGTAATAATACTAACAACAACAACAACAACAACAACAACAGCGACAGCGACAACAATAATAATAATAATAATAATAACAACAATAACAATAACAACAATAATACTAATAATAATAATAACAACAACAATAATACTAACAACAATAATACTAACAACAACATCAACAACAACAACAACAAAAACAACAATGATAATAATGATAATGATAATAATGATAAATATATACCGATTTGTTTATATTTGAAAAGGGTTTATCACACCGACATATTTTCCCACTTTCATAC
Source organism: Petrolisthes cinctipes (assembly GCA_033782935.1). Lineage (NCBI taxonomy): Eukaryota > Metazoa > Arthropoda > Malacostraca > Decapoda > Porcellanidae > Petrolisthes > Petrolisthes cinctipes. The sequence goes on along the minus strand of JAWQEG010003482.1, from coordinate 73,650 downwards.
ATCACTCGTTGTTATTGGTGGGTCAAGGTTAGGTTAGGTTAGGTTAGGGTAGGTTTGGTTAGTTTGGAGGTTAGCTATAGGTTACTATCCGTTTCAGCGCCGGACAGACGCTGTTTTTCGCAAATATCTCCTAAACGAATCGTTGTATCAATATAATATTTCAACACAGTATCTTTAACACCCGGGCGTAATTTATGGCTGACATAGCATATTCCTATATGTGTTATGCGAGGAGTTTACTCGTGAAAAATAGCACAAAGCTGGCCAGTCATATTGACTCATTCGAAGGAAAGTGTGGCCCCCCAACCATTCCTAACCACAACTACATCCCCCCCTTCTCACCCCTCCCTCCTCCTCTTCTCCCCCTAGCTCCTCGCCTCCCTCATCACTCGTGTCCCTCCCTATTTCTTCCATCACTGTATTATATATTAGAATGTTATGTAGATGTATATGTATAGATATGATTATTAACTAAGAGTATGGTGCAGTACAATTCTATAGAGGAAAGACGTATTTCACTTTGATAATTACTGTACAACAGCATGTTTACATACAAAGGTCCATGTTTGCAGTCCTTATGGTCAACCATGGAAGTGAACACGATGTACTGGCATTACCTGTGTACCTATTCATTATAAAATGTCAACTTGGTCCAGATAATATAATGTTATTTTGTTGACTTGTCCCTTTTATATTTATATTATCACCAAATTATATATATATATATATATATATATATATATATATATATATATGTTGGTGTAGCCAGGGAGTATATTCTCTTTCAAACAAACGAGGTTGAAGGAAATGGCTTGTTCTGCATTAATGAGTTTATTATTTATATTTTCAATATTTCTTACAATTTTTCTTAAGTCTTCACTTAGATGGTGGATAAGTGAGGCAAATGTTGAGTTGTTGGGGGAGGTCGACGTTTCGTCCAGTGCATTGGACATCTTCAGGAGGAAGTGGCGATTCTGAGTGGGTGAGGGGTATTTATCTGTTTTCCGTATGTGGGGTGGGCGGGGCCACCATATCAGAGGCCCACCATATCAGACGTAGCGCCAGAATCAGAAGCTACCCCCCATCCACCAATCAGTAGACCTCTGATATGGTGGCCCCGCCCACCCCACATACGGAAAACAGATAAATACCCCTCACCCACTCAGAATCGCCACTTCCTCCTGAAGATGTCCAATGCACTGGACGAAACGTCGACCTCCCCCAACAACTCAACATTTGCCTCACTTATCCACCATCTAAGTGAAGACTTAAGAAAAATTGTAAGAAATATTGAAAATATAAATAATAAACTCATTAATGTAGAACAAGCCATTTCCTTCAACCTCGTTTGTTTGAAAGAGAATATACTCCCTGGCTACACCAATATATATATATATATATATATATATATATATATATATATATATATATAATAGTGTAGGATTTAATGATGCAAACATGATAAAACAAAATTTATTCACAATCACTGTCAAGGAAAACGTCATCGTCTTCATCATCACTGGCTTTCACGTTTGTACAATGTGGCAAGACGAAGAACAAACTCTGCCCTGCATCCACGGGGGCAAATGGACAACATTGTTGCTAATAGGTGCCTCGGCAGTCAATGATTTCTACCCTGTCACTACTTGAGTCATAGCCTCGGACTGTTGGGTACCTCATACCTTAGAGAGAGGTGGAGGGGATACGGGAGACTGTGAATATTCAATTAAGGCATAAATTGGTTATTTAAAAAGGTAAAGAACACATGAAGCAACCATGAACGATTATATTTGGTTGCCCAAAACCAAAATTAATCATTTTTCTGGTGGCCTTAGACACGTGAGTTATTATCCGGCTATACGGCCATTAACAACGGGATTAGCTATTGCTTTAATGGTCGTTTGACCCACTCTGGTTTTCATGTCCACACACAACAGTAACTGTATTAAACAATATTACTAATGAACGATACGTATATACATACTGACATAAAAAAAATAAAAAATGGAAGGGGGATGGTGTAAATAGGGGGGTGAAGAGTGAAACGGGGAGGGGGATAATGCGATATTGGGGTAGGCAAGGAAGGATTGGTGTGGGGGGATTTCGGGGTGTTGGTGGAGGGGTTACACGAGTACCCCATACTCATCCGATTCTCTATAACGCCTTAGATATGATGACTGGATTAGGCTTAATATCACTCAGTAAACTCCTAACAACACATATAGTAATATGGTATGTCAGCCATAAATTACGCCCGGGTGTTAAAGACAGTGTGCTGAAATATTATATTGATACAACGATTCGTTTAAGAGATATTTACGAAAAACACCGTCTGTCCGGCGCTGAAACGTATAGTAGGTTAGGTTAGTTTGATTAGGTTAATTTGGTTAGGTTAGATCGTGTTACGTTAGTTAGGTTAGGTTTGGTTTGGTTTGGTTAGGTTAGGGTAGGGTAGGGTAGGGTAGGGTAGGTTTGGTTTGGTTTGTTTAGGTTAGTTTGGTTTGGTTAGGCTAGGTTAGGGTAGGGTAGTTTGCAGGAATTAGTAGACTTCAAATTCGACCAGATGACTCCCTGAAATAATCCCTCGTTTGCTTGTTCCCTCGTTTTACGCTTGTTAAGAACCCTGTGATCGTGTGTGATTCTTGGAGGCTACTGATTCCTCCTGACTATGCCACGAAACAAGCTCCTTCCATATAGGTTGTGTTTCGTGGCAATGTTTGAAGGACTCCCAAACATCCAAAAATTATCTGACTACATCACAGGGTCCCTTATATTAATGAATAATGCACATTTAATTATCAATAGTTACAACAAACACAAATGTACATAATACGAGTTTAATATTCAATAGTTGGCACCTCAGCAGGTTTGGCGGGCTGGCCTTGTGACGTGGCAAGAGATGATTGGCTGGCTGGTGAGAGAATTGGCGGGCTGGTGACGTGGCAGGAGATGATTGGCTGGCTGGTCACGTGGCAAGAGAATTGGCGGGAAACCGAGGCGAAGAAGTGAAGTAGATTTACATTCCACATTCAGTCTGCTTCTGTCTCTGTGTGGATACGGTGCTCCTCCTCCTTCAACGGTTTAACTGGAATTCTTTTGCGTTTTTTTGTTATTTATTTATTCTTTCCATGTTTCTTTTTATTTCTTTTTGCTTCGATAATCTTTGGTGTTTTAAGGGGGAAGAAATTCAGTGTTTTTTCAATTTTTTGCTTCGATAATCTTTGGTATATTAACTAACGGGAGAAGAAATTCAGTGTTGTATATTGAAAAGTAGAAAACGAATGCAAACTGTATGAAGTGTTACCAAGAATATTTATTGTGGAACTCCTGTGAATTGAGATGGTTTGTTCAATTGTCAAACGAAGCTATTTAATGTTGACCTCAAGTGAATTGGTTTGCTAAATTGTGTCAAACGAAGCTATGGAATGTTGAACTCCAATGAATTGATGGTTTTGTTCAATTGTCAAACGAAGCTATTGAATGTTGAACTCCAGCTAATTGGTTTGCTAAGTTGTCAAACGAAGCATACGTTTATGAAAAGAAATAGAGCCGGTAGCAAAAATTCTCGTCCATGTTATGTAGGCATACTTAATATTGCCAATATGACCAGATAGTTTCATAATGAACCAATTTTTATTCAAACATGCGTAAGAGAAAATCTACGATAATAGAGAAGCAACAATTTTGCTCAAGTACCGTACAAATATGAACTTTGAGGACAGAAAAAGATTAAATATTAGGCGTGAAGATGAAAAATATCTTGGTTCATTTGCTCTTGCATTGTGATGCCTACAACGAAGTATATAAAAACGTAAAGCTACAACGCCCATATAACCAAAGTGAAAACAACATAATTGGGAGGTTCCTTTTTGATGAACATTTAACAGAAAATAATAAATTAACAGATTACATTCTGGCAAACGAGAGAAAAGGGGAAATGTTTAAGGGATGGCCAAAATAAAACCAGATCCAGACCGCAAAACCAATTGGAAACCACATCAGGAAGTGCTGCTTGTAAAGAAAGACTTCCGCCATTAACCTGAACCTGATGATGCCTACGGTATGTGTCACCCGTCACTGGACCAGGAAGGGTGAGTGTTTATATAATTTTTGTTTTCAGATTATTTTTGTATTTGTTTTGTTTTAAACGTCATTCAGAGATTCTTAATTAAAATGTGAAAAGGTTTACGGTCAGTTAGCCTTGGCAACTAAAGTCTGTACGCCCACATGTAATAAGAGCCGGTATACCCATAAGTAATGAGTTGGTTCGTTCACAAGTTGTTGTTGTTGAAATTCCTCAAACTGTCTGGCTGAGCAGCCCCGAGCTCCTGAGGAAGGCCATGGTCTCAACTGGGCTTTCCCACAGTGCCCTCAGAAAGTGTATGTTGTTTTGTTGGTGAGTGTGGTTGTGTACATTGCAGTCTTCAATAATGTGTTTATTAGAATGAGGTGTTGTGTTAATCCCGGACAGGCATACACAATAGCTCCATCCAGCTTCTTCTGATATGTCAGAAGGGCCGGGTTGTGACCACACCGCGGCCTGGCCAGGTGGACTGTCCTCACGGGGAAGGGAGGATGCAGATGGGTGGATGTCAGGAGGTTGTGCATGCAGTTAAGTGTTGTTCTTGAGTGTTTGGATGGATTGGTGAGGGATTTGAGTATGGATATGTTTCTGGAGATTGGTTTTGGGTGGGCAGGGTGCGAGAGGTGATAGTATTTGTGTATGGTATCGTGTTCTGGGTGTTGTTTTGATGTTCCTTGGCATGTGTGGGTGTTTTGCCATGTAGTGTAGTGGATGGTGTGGGTTTGTGGAGGCTGCAGCAAGTGTTTGCGCCTCTCGTGTCAAGGTGGTCCTTGATCCTGAGGACTTTGGTTTCATGGTGTGGTAGCTATGCATCCTGTGATTATCTTTGGCTCTATTCTGTATGGTCTGAAGGGTATTGAGATAAGTTTGAGGGCCAGGCAGGGCTTGCATAAGCTATCACTGATCGGATATATTGTTTTTATACTGTGGTTGAGGATTCTTTGTCTAAATGTTGTATTGGCAAGTGATCCGAGGACGTAAGGCTTTGCATGCATTTTTGTTTTGTTTTTTTATTATTGTGATTTGTTTGAATGACATAGATGTGTTGCCAAGTATTTTGTGTGTATGGTATAGGCGAGTTGTTTATGGTAAGTTGTTGTTAAGTTGGTGAGAAGGGTGACGCACGACTTGGTGGGTGATATTTTAAGTCTGTTTATGGTGAACAAGGCATAATGCCATTTTTCTGGATACCTGAAAAAATGGTAATAATCCCATTTCTGGTTATCTCGAAAATAAATAATCCCGGTTTTGTGGATACTTTGAATATCTATATGGCTCTGACGCCTCGTTCCCTCCGGGACCCCCCCCCCCCAAGGGGGTGGCCACGGCAGAAGTGTCTCCAGTTCCCCCTGTTCCAACACTCCCTCGTTACTTGGTCCATCCCTCCTCTGCTCCTCATGTTTCTCTCCTTTACATACTCTTCCACTCTGTTCTGCCATCTAACCGGTGGTCTGCCTCTCACACCAGGTCCCACAACTTCACTTCCATACACCTTTACAAACTCCTAGCCTTTCATTCTCTCTAAATGTCCAAACTACCTCAAAGTATTACGCTTCACTCTCTCAACCACTCCACATTCAATACCAGTTGCCTTCTCACTCATACCACATCTCTCATATACACTCTCATTACTTTCTCCATCCCACCTAGCAAGTCCACATGCTCCTCTAGTAACTCATTTCCACTGCACCTATTCTAGACTGATGAGCCCTACTCATTGTCCATGTCTCTGACGCGTATGTCGGTGTTGGCAGGATTATACTATTTCTTAGTCCCCTTTTCACTTCCATACTCGCACTTCTATACCCCTCATTGCTCTCTCCCTAATTTCTCCTTCCATACTTCAATGTTTACACAGAACTGTACCCAGGTACTTAAACTCCTTCACTTCCTCCATCCTCTCACCCCTCAGAGTTATCTCGCACTTGGTCCCAGTTGATACTCCCACTCTGTAGGGTGTGGCAAAGTCAATAACTTCAGTTTGTGCCCTCTCAAATGCCATCACTTTACTTTTACCAACATTCACCTTTAGTTTCCTTCGTTTACACAGACTGAAACTCGTCCACCACTCTCTGTAACTCCCTTTCACTCTCAGCCATCAACACAGTGTCGTCTGCAAATAAAGTTTCCACCAAGGACCAATTTACTCCATTCATTCTCAGCTTGGTCCCCAGGCCGTTCATACAACCATCCATATATTGAACAGCCATGGTGACCTAACACACCTCTGTCTCAGCTCTACACTAATATTAAAACTCTCACTTCACTTAGATCACCCTCTACCCGCACACATGATTTTTGCCTCTGCATAGGCTAAAAGGTCTCGATGCCTTTCAGCAACACCATAAATCCTCAAAACCTCCGTAATAGCTCTCCTATGAACCCTATCGTATATATGCTTTTTCTAAGTCCATGAAGGCAGCATACAACTTCCTACCCTTCCCAAAATATTTCTCTACTGTTGATTTTAATACAAATATCTGGTCCACACATCCTCTACCCTTTCTGAACCCTCCCTGCTTCTCACTAACTTATTCCCTGTTACTTCAATCGGTTTCTCGGTAAGAACTTTCCCATACAGCTTCCCCCGTACACTACCTTATTCCCCTTCCCCTTGTGCAAAGGCACAATTATGGCTTTCTCCATTCCTCTGACACCTCTCCCTGCCTCCAAGCCAATGTGCATATGAGCAACATCCACTCCACCACTACCTCCCCCCACACTTTAACATTTCAGCAGTTATCCCATCCACCCCCGGTGCCTTTCCCACTTCAATTTTCCTATTGTTTGCTTTCCTAACCTCTTCCCTTCCTAATTCTCCCTGTACATCCTGTCGTCTACCACCTGCCTCCATCCCCATGCATGTCACCACCGCCTCCCCTCCCGTCCCCTCGTTTATCAATCAAAATGTCTCTTCCACACTTCTTTCACTTCCTCACTTTCACTCACAGTAACTCCATCCTCTCTTCATTCTCACGTTACCAGACTTTCCTTCTCTTTCCCTTTTAATTAACCTCCTTCAAGACTAATTTCTTGTTATCTCTAAACATCTCGCTCAGTTTCCTACCAAAATTCTCATCCACTCTCCTTGTACTCTAGCTCGCCTCTGGAATACATTATATTCTCTCTTCCACCTCTTTCACTTCCTGACACATTCCTCTGTAATGCTCTACTTCAGCTTCTCTACTTCAGCTTTCACTAATTCTGACTACCAAGCACTCCCTTTCTTGCCACTCTTCTGTGTCTTATACTCCACTACCTCTGCTGCTGTTCTCATTACTATTGTCTTAAACACTTCATACACATCATTCACTCCCACTCCCTCCTATACCCCAGCCTTGCTTCCTCTAGCACCTCGCCCACCCTCATCTTCTATTCCTCTTTATACTCGATGTCATTCAATCTTCCACTTGCCACCTCAGTCTTGTTTCCCCTTCAACCCTCCTACTGTACTCCCACGTAACCCTGACCTTAATCCTTACCAAGACTGCAAAATGGTTTGAGCATTGAAGCACTCCTATCACTATTTTAGCATCCATCACATCGATCCGTAGTCTTTCATCCACAGCTACATAATCAATTAAACTCTTTGTTCTATTATCCCTTCTCCTCCATGTCTATCGGTGTATCATCTTGTGCTCAAATGTGTTACCCAAGAACAACCTCCTCTCAGCACAGATGTCCACTAGTAGGTACTCGCCATTCTCATTCACTCCTTCCACACACCATGTACCAACAATGCTTCCTACTCACAATTCCTACTTTCCCATTCATGTCGCCCATCATTATAAATCTTCCTCCCACTCTCAAACTTCCTCAAACACCCATTCAGCTCCTCCCAGAAAACTCTCTCTCTCTCTCTCTCTCTCTCTCTCTCTTGTTCTTCTCATTCACTGGTGCATAGGCCATATACACACACCCGTGCATACTTTACCAATCCAATCTTTCCTGTCATCCATACTACTCTCGTCCCACACCATCCATGTCCATCTACTCCTTCCATACCCTTGGTGATACCAGCACTGCCAACCCCTCACTCCCTCTTCCTTTACACTTCTCACTCATTTCTGTCCACACTACACCTCGCTCCATTCCCTCCCACATCACACTCTCTCCTCCAGCCTCGCACTCCTCCACTCCCCATCCTTTCAAGTGTGTCTCAGTCACTCCCATCACATCTACTCCTCCATTCTTAAAACATTCAACTATCTCGCGCCTCGTTGTCCTATCTACTAAACCATTTACATTCAGTGTTACCCCTCTCATACACCCACCTTTCCCCCCACCCCCTACAGGAAAGCCCAGAGACGCCCCCCACGCCCGCAGCCATAGCTGTCCACTCCCCCACTGGGGGGCCGCTGATGGCTGGCAAGGCCAATGCAGCCCTCATTCCCGGAGGGACGCTGGCCATCAGCATAAAAAAAAAGTTCACAAACTGCGTTAAGGGAGAAATGCAGTATTGGTAAATCCGGAGCAAATGATTCCTCCAAACTATTCCAAGCAACAGAACTCCTTTATTATTGTTCATCTGGTCCTGTTTCCTGGCATACTTTGGAGGAATCAAGGCACTCCAATGTAACAAAAGTAGGGAAGGTAAATCTATCCCCCCACACCGCCTCCCCCTTTAGCTTCACCTCCTGATTTATAAAAATGGTAAAAAAGAGTTGTTACCCGAGGTTGGCACGTGGAGGCGGGGTGAGGGTTACCTACCCTTCCTGAGGAGGGGTAGAGCTTCTCAATAGGCCTACTGACAGTTAGCGATCACCCAGCAGCGTTACTATAATTAGTTAGGATACTGCCACTGTGCAATAATAATATAAATACCGTTTTTCTGGAAATCTCGAATAATACTAGGCCCTTTATCTGCGTACAAAAATTTGTTGCCTCATAGAAGTAACTTTAGTAACCCTTTGACTGTTTTCCTTTAATAGTAAGCTGTATAATTTTCTTGTTAATGAAGCAGCATCCAACTTGCAGCAAACACTAGCACACAAATTAAATCATAGGAGTAAATGGAAACAATGGTGAGATCTGTTCGAGTCAACAACCCCGAGTGGGAAAAAATTATTGTCCGCGATAGTAGCTCTGTTAGTTTGTATGTCCACTTAGTGTTAAATAAATAACTTTGGGTTGGTGATAGATGTTTATTTTACTATTATAATGAACGGATGTGGTTAAGGACCCTGTGATCTTGTATGAAAAGTGAAGGTTTCCGATTCCTCCTGACCATGCCACAAAACAAACTCCTTCCATATAGGCTAGGGGTGTCTGTGTTTCGTGACAATATTTGAATGACTCTTTAATTTTCGGACAACATCACAGGGTCACCTAAAGGCAGATGATGATAATAATAATAATGAATCGTTTAATGTTACAGGTATAAAGCAGTATAGTGTTGTAGTGGTTTGTGAGAGTGGCAGCCTGGTCCTGATGGTAAATTGATGATGATGACCTGCTTCTGGTGATGACCTGATGGTGACGATGACCTGCTTCTGATGGTGACCTGCTTCTGATGATGATGACCTGCTTCTGATGGTGACGGCAACGATGATAATGATGGTGGTGGATGATTGATGATGGTGACCTACTTGTGATAGTGGCCTGATGATGGTGACCTGATGATGGTGACCTGATGATGGTGACCTGCTTCTGATGATGATTGATTGGTGATGGTGACCTACTTGTGATGGTGGCCTGCTGATGATTGATTGGTGGTGATGGTGGCGGTGGATTGATGGTGACGGTGGCGGTGGATTGATGGTGACCTACTTGTGATGGTGGACTACTGATAATGATGGTGGGCTGTTTCTGATGGTGATGGGGTTTTCCTGCGTCAACTTAACACTGCAGACTCCAAAAGAACCAACCAGTATATGTGTTGCGGGTATGTTCGTTGTTGTTATGTTCATAGTTGTAATTACCAACCTTTGTTTTGCAGATAATGTAATGTACAGCTACAATCAAATAACCACCAACCCTTTCCTTCCATCGTGCAAATAAATCTGTATTGTATCAAAATAGTCATACAATACCTTATGTCAACTCAACCCCCTTAATTATTATTATGAGGTGCTGCAAAATCATACACGTGTTCTTTAATACCAAAATATTTACAATCAGTATCATATCAAAATATAATCGTACAACACCTTATGTCAACTCGACCCCTTCAATTATTATGAGGTGCTGCAAATCATACACGTGTTCTTTATTTACCAAGATATTTACCACGATGGAAGGAAACTGTTGGTGGATATTTGATTGTGGCTGTACAGTGGGCCTCGGGAATTCGTAAAGAGCAGTGATTGAAAATGGCCTTTATTCTGCATATAGGCTACTCTGCTGACTGATTCAAGTATTAGGCAAATATCAATAATAGAAAATGTTGGTGTAAGGAAATTAATGTAAAGAAATTGTTAGTTGTTACGAAGCGTTCATGTGATATTGGTGTATAAGAATTCCCGAGTTTGACTGTAGTTAAGTAATGTCTCCCAAAGAAATTACACGAAAAGGTTTTATTGCAACAGTTTTCGGTGATCACTGTTTTTCTATTGAGAACAGTGCTCACCGAAAATGTTGCAATAGTGTTTGTGTACTAATATTGGTTTAAAAAATGTCTTCGTGGTCAGCAGTGATATTTTGTTGTATTAATATATGTTGGGAAATAGAAATAGTATAAAGAATGCATTGAGGAACCCTCTTACTAATACTTTATTACAGGTGTGGTGTGTGTCGGCAGGACAAGATGCAGGTGTGTGGCGTGTCAGCAGGACAAGATACAGGTGTGTGTGTAAGATGTGGTCCATGCACCAGTACACCACACCCAGTCTTTATAGGTTGGGTGGTTCAGCATTGTGCGGTTCAGCATTGTGCGGACTGGTGTACTGGTGTGGGGCTCCTCATCTATACCAGACTGTTAACACATTACTTATACACACACCAACCATTAAGGAAGGTGAATCTTTCAGTGTGTAGGTTGTGTGTATCTGTATATGTGTTACTGTCATGGTGAGATGTGACCCCCCTCCCCCTTGGTGTGGCCCAAGGGGGAAGTACACCCTGACAGTTCCTGGGGACCCTGTTGTGGCCCCCGTGGGGCTCCTGCGGGGGCCCCTTGGGGGGCCCAAGGGCTTCCAAGGGACATGGGGGTAACCACAAACTTGTATTAAAGTAGCATATCGTTACTTTGATATGCCCGAATAACAATTTCCATCCATTTTATGTTTTTTTTTTTTTTTTTCTTTAATTTCTTGGTGGATTTGTTGTGGTTGTTTTCCGGAGACTGTTTGAAGTATGTAATAAAGATGTTTGAATTGGAGTGTAAAAATTATTTTTTAAGTTGATGGTTGTTTTGATTGAAAATGCCTATAAATAAATATTGATGGTATTGTGTATAGAGATGCCCATGAAAAGTCCTTATATATTTAGGAATAAGGACCGTATACATATAATAAACATGAGCAAAAATGTATTAGTACAAGGTGAATCAAAGTGTACCTACAGAATAAAACTGATAATAGTTGGTGGAAAAAGAATTGGAAGGTGGTGGTAATAATGGGTGGCATGAGAAAGTTTCTTAGATAGGAGAGGGAGATATAAAGATATTGGAGGTGTTAAAAGGAAAAGTGACAAATTCAATCTTGTATGAAGGACCTACTGTATATGGCCTTATCTTATTCATACCTATGACCAATCCCATTCCCTTCTTATCCTAACTACAGCCACCCCCAGTGCTTAATGCCCCTTCCACAAGATAGGCGAAAGAAGGTGGGCAGACTGTTACCAATTTTGTTGGTGGTGGGCACAAGTGGCCAATGGCTGCCCGGGACTGTTTGATCTGGTAAAAGGTGATAATTTCAAGCAGTTGCCCTTGCCTCTTGTGGAAGGGTAGTAAGTAAACCTGTTGAAGACAAAGTGGAGTACAGGTAGTCCTCCAGATTGTCATAAATAAAATGCACACATTCTGGGGCAGTTGGTTCCCTCAAGGGGGTATAATTTTGGTACATGGGAGTGCATTGATACCTCCACAATATCCACCAACACTGGGAATTGAATAAACAAGAATTACTGTAGATCTACAGTGAGTACAATGAATGAGGAATGGAATAAACATTTGTTAATTAGTGTAGATTTTATTAATGAAATAAACATTCTTAATTACTATAGGTTAATACAGTGAATGAGGACATGATTACACACACACACACTTACTTTAGTACTACAAAATAATGACTAGTTTATCTTGCTGATCACACTATTAACCAAGTACTGAATGTAGTGTGATGTGGCTAATATTTTAAGGAAGCAACGTGTCATGGTAATTTGGAAGTAAGTATTATTCCTCCAAACTACATAATTCAACAAATCGGCAAGCATACTTTGGAAAAACTAGTACCACTCCATTATACTAAAATTAGGTTCTTCCCCTTAAGGCTTTTACCACCCCACCCACTTCTTTAACTCCCTCTTTTCTTTATTTCCTTCCTGCTTGCTGTCTGATTTGGAGGTGAGCGAGTCCTTCAAATAATGCCACATAACCTACACACCTTTATGGAATTAAATTGTTTCGTGTCATGGTCAGGAGAAATCCCAATTATCATGTACGATCACAGGGTCCTTAATCACCCGCTGCAGCAGATGTAAGGAGGGTTTGTAGGACAGCTCTTTCATTGGGAAGGGGAGATACAGCAGAGGTGGGAAGCTGCCATATCTGTACTCGACCCAAATGATCTCCAACACTCAGCAACTTCACACTGTATGAAGAGAAACATATATGGTATACAGAGACAATAGAAGCTGTGATTCCTGAAAACTATGCCAGGAAATGGATCACTACCATTGAGGGTGTCTAGTTTTCTGGCATATTTTGGAGGAATCACAGACCTTCCAATTCACCAACAATACAATCTCCCCTTATCATCATCTTAAAGCGGCTTTAAGGGACCCTGTGATGTAGTCGGAAAATTGGAGCTGAATGATTTCTTCAAATACTGCCACAAAACACCACCTATATGGCAAGATATTGTTTCGTGGAAGTCGGGAGCAATCAGAACCCACCAATTTTCATACACTATCACAGGGTCCTTGACAATATCAAAATAATTTTACTTGAGCTTCAACTCAATTACTTGTAGTATTATTATTGTCCATTATGTTAGCTAAAGAACATTATTAACATCTAGCCTATATAGAAACAATACCAAAATAATAGCACTCTTTATGGTTGCACTTCACTACTCGCTATTATCATTCTCCATTATCTTGGTTAATAAAACTACTACTTTTTGTCTAACATTAGTAAACATTGTTTTATATCAATATCTATAGAGACGTAATACAACTTACTTCTTCTGGTTAAACTGAAGTGTTGATATGGCTGCAGGTCGTTCTGGTGGTGGTAGTGTAAGCAGAGGTTCACCAGACTTGGAGGCCAGGTCAAGCAGAGTAACTTGACCTGTCACTTTGCCCATGGCCACCACAACAGGTCGATAGGGTGACCATCTAGCACAGGTCAACCCTTCTTGGCTGTGTACTGAAGAGACTGGTTTGTTTGCCTGAAAAAACACAAAAACAATTATGTATTTATTCACTATGATTAAAGCACAATTTTCTTTTTGGTAATTTGGATGGCTACTGATTCCTCCTAACTATGCCTCAACAGATTAAGGGGATACTATACTTTTGGTACATTGGAGCACCTTCATTCCTCCAAACTATGCCAGGAAATAGGACCAGGTTGACAAAAGTAATCATACCCTGTTGCTTGGAATAGTTTGGAGGATTCATATGCTCCATATTTACCAACACCGTACTGGACCCTGTGATGTACGGTAGTCAGAAAATTGGAGATAAATGAGTCCTTCAATCACTGCCACGAAACACCACCTGTAGGGAAGGAGTCTATTTCGTGGCATCGTCAGAAGGAATCTGAAGCCTCCAATTTTCATACACGACCACAGGGTCCTTAAGGGAGTCTGTTTTCTGGCATAGTTTGCAGGAATCAGTAGCCTTCCAATTTGCCAACTACAGAAATCTCCCCTTAATTACAGCACTAAAATTTACTACAGACAATGCCTATATGTACACATGTTTTATTATAGCATAACTATTCACACACACAAACATATATATATACAAACAAATACCTACAATGAGAGGTCACAGTAACAAATTATCTAAAACATGAGGTGACACACATACAGAAATAGCTTCTCAAATATAGTTATACATCAATGGACCATATTACCAAAACAAGTGTTGTGTGCCAAAAACAAACATAACTTTATATACAAATATGATAATTGGGTTTTAACAATCATGTTCAGTTATAAATAGGTCAAAACACACACACATACTCGTCTATAGCTCAAGATACTACTAAGGGACCCTGTGATGTAGTCAGAAAATTGTACGATAAAAGAGTCATTCAAACATTGCCACAAAACACACACACACCTATATGGAAGGACCTTGTTTCGGGGCAAGGTCAGGAGGAATCAGAAGCCTCCATTTATCGTACACGATCACAGGGTCCTTAAACGAGGAAAATGTTCTTCGTTGCTTAAGTGGAGATTCTCTTGTTGTTTGAATTGGAAGGCTACTGATTCTTCCAAACTATGCCATGAAACAATAGATCTCTGTTAAAAACATTACAATCGTCTCTTTCCTGGCATAGTAGGAGGAACCTGTAGCCCTCCAATTTACCTTAAACAGAATCTCCCCTTCAGGGACCTTGTGATCGTGTATGAGACCTGGTGGTGGATTCTGATTTCTCCTGACTATGCCACCAAACAACCTCCTTCCAAGTAGGTGTGTGTGTTTCATGCCAATGTTTGAACAACTCCTTCATCTCCAATTTGTCCGCCTGGAGAACAGTACAGAGTCTAATTACCCGCCAGGAAAAGAGTACAGTAAGTACTTACCCACCTCGAGATTATAGAGTCTAATGACCCACATATAAACACTAATGACCCACCTGGAGAAGACTATAAAGTCTAATTTGATCATCAGAGCCAGCGGTGAGGACGGCATTGCGATGATAAGGCGAAAACTCAGCGGCCAGGACCTTGCCAGAGTGTGAGGAGAGAGTGGACGACACACACGCCTTCAACTCCACTCCTCCGTACTCCACGCCAGTCCGGGTCTGTGAATGAGGTGGAGTGCAAGGTAAGGACCTGCCAACACCCCCTTATGATGTCTATGTGAGTCAGTGTCATTGTGAGGTGGCTACCCATCCTACAGATGTCATTTTAGGCTTCACAAGTACATCAGGAGATACCTAAAACTTTGTACGTCAATATCCTGCATCATTTATTTATGTAGCATGAGTGGTTTACAAGCTATTAGCCATCAAATGTGTTGTTTACATAGTGACCGCGAGTGCAGGAAAGAAGCCAGGGAGAGGGAGCTGCCGCGATAGCTAATGCCCACGGCTAAGTGGTTAAGTATAGTACAGTACTCACCTCTGATGCAGCATTACATATGAAGAGTCGACCCCCAACACCACCCAGTAGAAACAAGAGACTGTCCTCGGAGTTGAAGGAAGCGGCAGTAATCCCCAGACCAGACCTCTCATTCAACGACCCTCTTCCAACCCTCGGCACATCCTCACTCCTCACTAGGAACCTGAACCAGTAATCATACACTGACATATTGAACAAATTAAACGATAAACATAAAATAATAATATTAATAATGTGTAGAAGTTGTGACAGGTGTAGGTGAGTGGGGAGGGAAACCCAGGTGGAAAATATAATACTTCTTTCATTATTATTGCCAACTGCTTCGTGGGAAAAATAAGGCTCACAGGCAAACCTGTTCAATATGTTAGGAAACTCCTGGAGTTCCCAGTTCGTCCTTGGGAGTGCTGATTGGTCCGCTGTCCTCACCCTTGGTTGTGTGTACCGTAGACAACAACATATCGTTGGGTCCCGATGCCCAGGTTACGACGCCCATATAAAATGTATGACCTTTATACCCCAAGCATCAGCCATCGGGACCCAACGATATGTTCATGTCTATGGCCCTAAATGTCACCTCCCTGGGTCCCACATATTTACATCACATTTAGACCAATCAGGGAACAGTACACACAACTAGGGATGAGAACAGCACACCAATCAGTACTCACCAGGACAAAATGGCAACTCCAGGGGTTCACATATATACTGGGAAGGTTGGCCTGTGAACCATATTCCTCCCAAAAAGTCACCAATGAAGTATTATATTCTCCACCAGGGTTTCTCTCAATACTCAATAATAATAATGATAATATCAATATCAATTCATTTTGAAAACAAATTCAAGGTACCACTTTGTGGTCTTAAATGAGGCACTGAGTGTAATATCATACAGTGGATTCAAGTAATTATTCATTGTACTGTACATTGAGAGTGTACACTACATTTTTAAAGGCCCCTGTGATGAAGTCGGAAAAATGGAGGTAAATGAGTCCTTCAAGTATTGCCAACAAACACACACATCTATATGGAAGGAGCTTGTTTTATGCCATGGTAGGGAGTAATCACAACACTCCCATTTTCATACATGATCACAGGGTCCTTAAGGGAGAAGTACAGTGTTGGTAACTCTGAAGTAACTGATTCCTCCAAACTATTCCAAGCGACAAAACACCATTATTTTTTTTCATCTGGTCCTGCTTCCTGGCATACTTTGGAGGAATCATGGCACTCCAATATAAATCTGGAGTAACTGAATCCTCCAAACTATTCCAAGAAACACAACAACATTATTTTTGCTCTTCTGGTCCTGTTTCCTGACATACTTTGAAGGAATCAAGGTGCTCCAATGTAACAAAATTGAATTTCCCCTTTAAGCCTACTGCACTAACCCTGTTTTGAGGGTGAGTTGCTGCTTGGTTATACTGAAGGCCCAAACCAGTACATAACCAGTACTAGTGGTGGCTACTAGACTATTATTGGTGGTGGTGTTGTTGGTACCAGCCTGACCCACATCAGTCCAGGTTAGTGTTGTCACTGCTCCTCCTCCACACTCACTAGTCACCATTGGGGTCACATCCTCACTACGGGATAAGTTGTACACCAACACTTCACCTGCAGAAAAATACACAATTTATGTATCATATTTTTTAACCCTTAAAGCGTGGGTGATGACAATTGTCGACACCACCAATAAGTGTGGGTGATCACGGGTATGTAAAAACAACAGTGACATTATATTTTATATTATTCTGTTGAAAAATGTGATTCTGACATGTTTTATGATGAAATCTGAACGTGAAAACATGCTTAGAATTGTCAGGATAGTGTAAAAGTGCATGTCTACCCATTCTACAGATGTCTATATAGTCTTCACAAATACATCAGGAGACAACTAAGGGTTCGTATTTCAATATCATGTATCATTTATTCATGTAGCATGAGTGGTTTACAAGCAATTAGCTTTTATGTTATGTAAATTATCACCGCACTGGAGAGCGGACGTACGGGAACAAGCCCGCTCTTTAAGGTTTAAGGTTATACTCTGGCACTTTGCTGGAAAAACAATTCAATTATTATTCATTATTTATAAGCAAATACTTAATTTATTTGTTATTTATTTCAAGGAAAAATAAATACAAAATTATCATATATATTAAGGAAACATTTCTTTTATTTTCATTTATTTTATGGAAATATTTATTTCATTTATCATTAATTCTAAGGAAACATTTAATTTATGTATCATTTATTTTAAGGAAAACTCTCATTTATTAATCACCATTATTTTTAAGCAAACAGGTCATATATTTATCATTTAAGGAAACATTTCATTTATTTAACATTAATTCTAAACAAACATTATATTTAATTATTATTTATTCTAAGGAAACAGGACATTTATTTTTCATTTATTCTAAGTACAGTAAACATAAATAACCCAGTCATCATCAAAACAATCCATCTCACCATTGAACGTGCCGACTGCAAATACCGCTGGGTTGGTGGGATGGAAGGCCAGACACAACACACACGAAGATATCTCAATCACTCTCTCTGGTTGGTTGGCATCAAAGTCACTCCTGTTTAGGGGGAAGTTTTGTGTTGGTAAATCTGGAGCAAGTGAATCCTCCAAACTATTCCAAGCAACAGAACACCATTATTTTTGTTCATCTGATCCTGTTTCTTAGCATACTTTGGAAGAATCAAGGCACTCCAATACACCAAAAACGAGTTACCACCTTAAGGGAGTAATTCACTTTTGTTACATTGGAGTGTCTTGATTTCAACTGTAATTTTCGTAATATGAATATTCTATAATATTACACAACCTTTCAATAAATTTGTTCTCAGTAATGTAGAATAAATTATCTTTCAATTATGAAAACACTCAAAGAACCGAGTAACTACTAATTTTTATGTTTTATTGATTTATTAATATTAGGTGCCGTAACAGTGAGGTCATACAGCGCCAGAAAAAGATGATAGAGAGGTGAGACAGCAAGCAGGAAACAAATAGAAACAAAAAGGACATTTTTATGATTGATTCAAATAATTAAACCTTTAGTTATGCTCATTCACCTAATCAAAGTAAATTTCAGTTAATTTTGTTTTTCATTACCTATTCAGCATTTTTCTTCCTTTTTGGGCTTTAGTGATCTCATATGATACTGCCTTAATGTGAAGGTTTGCATAAACATACTCGTTGCTTAAGTGTGAAATGTTTTACAAGTTGAACAAACCACAGGACTTTGACATGTAACTCATTGATAACCTGCAGTAAAGTCATAATTTACCTCTTGAGGAATTCTTGATATAACAAGACAAACAGGCATATCTTTGGTGTAACTACAGCTTTAAAGTGTATACTGTATAAGTTTAGAGTCACAAAACAAACAGGCACATCACCTTAAACCTCTTTAAAACACCTTAAAACTTATTTCAATACATATTTGAGTAAATGCATTAAAAATTTCAATGTTTTGCCTATACCAGTAAGTTAACATCATCTAAATAATTTTAATACTAAGCAAGTAGCGAATGAAAACATTTGTGTAAAAAACCTTGGATCACTCTCCTGAAAAATTATAAAAACAGACAAGTAATCCACTTCCACTTGAGAGCCACGATGTGTGTGTGAGAGAGAAGGAAAGAAAATGTGAGCATCCCAGCCTAGTCTAGCCACACAGATACACACACACTTACACACACAAACACACACACACACCTGTTAATGTTCCATACAGCGAGTGTTCCAGAATGGTCGCACCAGTCCTCGTGTTGATTGGCGCCATAACCCACTCCAATCACTGACCCTGTACTGCTCCAAGCCAGTCCTGTCACCACCATCTGACACACACACACACACAGAGTCAATTATTATACTATTAAGCATAACATTATGTATCTTGTATGATTTCCTGTCACACACACAGAGTCAATTATTATACAGTACTATCTTGTATGATGTCCTCACACACACACACACAGTTAGGCATCACAATATATTGTATGATGTCCTGTCACACACACACACAATCAATTATTATACGGTACTATCTTGTATGATGTCCTGACACACACACGCACACACAGTTAGGCACAACATTATCTTGTATGATGTCCTGTCACACAAACACACCTCCGGATGGATGAGTTTACAGCGTAGTGTGTGTAAGAGTCGTACACCAGCACCCTCCTCCTCTTCCTCTTCCCGTCTCAGTGCATACCCAGCAAAGGCTTGGCTGCGGTTCTGTCTCTCAAGCTCTTTTATCACTGTCGGGGGGGAGGGGGAAGGGGGGGTGTTGGAGAGGGGGGAAAGGTTATATATACAGTATTGGCCTTAAAAAATATATATAAATTATTTGCAATTTATCTTACCAGTCTATTCTTAATTCCTTAAAGAAAACAGTTTATTACTTATGAATTTTATCAGTCAATTCTTAAATCCTTGAAAAAACCATGTTATGAGTACAGTCGACCCTCGAATGGGCGGACTAATTGGGGGGGACAGCTGTCCATACATTGAAAAAGTCCGCACATTGAAAATGCGTAGATTTCAGTACCTTTTAACCCCTAAGTACCACAATTCCCCTACCGCTACTGGAGCGTGAACCGCAAAAACAGAGTGATTTTTAAAGTTTCGTTTAGGTAAATTTTGTTATAACAGATTTGTAGAGCTTGATTTTACACACCAGAATCTGTAAACTAAAGTTTCCTAAGTCTACTGGTTTGCGTACAGCAGTGCCATGAGTAATAAAATAGTTACCCCTAAAACCCCCCTAAAAAATGAGAAAACATATATATGCATATGTGCGTGCTTGTATGTGCATTTCCATATGATTTGGTGTCTTTCCGTACGTGTTTGTGTGTAAAAAATATATATAAATGCAGTAAAAACAATAGGAAGTGTCATACAAGTCATGTATGTACTCGTGTCACGTGTGTGTATTTGCGTATGTGCGTGCTTGTATGTGCATTTCCATATGATTTGGTGTCTGTTTGCATGTGTTTGTGTGTAAAAAAAATATATAAATGCACTAAAGTGTCATACAAAGCATGAATTGTCATGAAAGACATGTATATGCAGCCCTCTTAGTGTGTACACAAGCATATGTACGCTTGTTTTGGCGTGTACACTTATCAGAGAGCATCCCAAGCGACTCAGATTACTCGTGGAAGTGTAAACAAACCCTAGGGAGGTGGTAGGGAGGATATGAGGGGCAGGGGAAGGCAGTGCCGGGAGAGAGGGGGACACGTGACTCGCCACCTACCGGATAGCTTTAACATTAATATATTTTGCCCACGCTATTCAAAGCTTTTCGGGATCGTATTTTTGTATTTCTGTGTCCGCCCAAACCGAAATCCGCACAAGTGGGGTCCGCTCATGCGAGGGTCGACTGTATTTTATTTTATCAGTCTATTCTTAAATCCTTGAAGAAAGCTATTTATTAGTTATTTTATCTGTCTATTCTTAATTCCTTGAAAACATTCCCAATATGCTACAATACCGGTAACAAACTTAACTTATTTCTATGGGTCGTAGTCAAGAACATATTGTCAGGTCCCAATGCCTGATGTTCGGGGTACGAAGCCCATATATTTTAT
>JAWQEG010003482.1:7500-50000 GCA_033782935.1 Petrolisthes cinctipes | reverse complement strand
GATCACAAAGGGATAATATGGAAGAGTAAGACAATTTGTTTATAAAGATAGACAGGTAAATATTAACTTTGTAAGGTTTTAAACAACAGGTAATTATCTATTCTATTGCCGTTTTCTATTATGATGTTTTTACCTTCTTTACCCACTAATTTATAACATTCTAAGACCCTTTCCTTCTATGACATTGGGTATTATTACAGAAGTACTGTGTTCTTGGCTGGGGCCGCGCAGTGTTACCACATCCGGCTAGGTCCCGGGAATTTGCCCCGGTCACTTTATGATAGTTTACATCAGTTATATCTCGGTAGTTTGCCCAGATTAGGTCTCGGTAGTCTGCTGTGGTCTAGGTTAGGTTAAGTCAGGTCAGATTAGGTCAAATTAAATTTTCATATTATGTTTGTAAAACGGGACA
Source organism: Petrolisthes cinctipes (assembly GCA_033782935.1). Taxonomy (NCBI): domain Eukaryota; kingdom Metazoa; phylum Arthropoda; class Malacostraca; order Decapoda; family Porcellanidae; genus Petrolisthes; species Petrolisthes cinctipes. The sequence continues at coordinate 49,588 of JAWQEG010003482.1, read as the reverse complement.
TATCTCAAAAACGTTGCATCTCCGAGAGAAACACCATAGATGAAAAGTGTGTTAGAATGGTCCAAAATAGTGGGTAATGATACTAAAATATACAATATAGTGAATGAACTACTTCTATACTAATACCAAAAATAATAACAATAATATCAAAAATATAGTAAATTAAAACGTCAATAATAATAATAATAATAATAATAATAATAATAATAATAATAATAATAATAATAACTAACTGGTCGGTTTTCCAAGTGGACTGAAAACCTTCTGGAGAATTCTTGTGTTTTGAGAACATATTGTTATTGTTGTATTTTTGTTGTAGGTTGTTGTTTTGTTGTAGGTTGTTGTTGTTGTTGTTGTATTTTTGTTGTAGGTTGTATTTTTGTTGTTGTTGTTGTATTATTGTTGTAGGTTGTTGTTCTATTGTTGTTGTTGTATTTTTGTTGTATGTTAGGTTGTTGTAGGTTGTTGTTGTTGTTGTTGTTGTTGTATTTTTGTTGTATGGTTGTTGTTTTTGTTGTATTTTTGTTGTAGGTTGTTGTTTTTGTTGTTGTTGTTGTTGTTGTATTATTGTTGTATTATTGTTGTATGGTTATTGTAGGTTGTTGTTGTTGTTGTTGAATTATTGTTGTATTTTTGTTGTAGGTTGTTGTTTATCTTGTATCAAAATCTTTCCTGTTGTTGTTGTTGTTGTATTAAAATATCAAAATCTTTCCTCTGCTGCCTGCTGGAGTTTGGAAATTCTGGAATGTGTGACTAATAAGTTTGTTTTGTTTCTGTTTGTATTGTCTCGCGTTTTTTTAATTTCTCCAACACAATCCGGATTCAACTAAATATTTTTGTGTAGGTGTTTATAATGTGTTGTTTGTATTGTGTTTGTAATATGAATTGTGTTTGTAATATGAATTGTGTTTGTAATGTGTTTTAAATATATAATGTGTTGTTTTTCATGTGTTTTAAATATATAATGTGTTGTTTGTATTGTGTTTGTAATATGAATTGTGTTTGTAATGTGTTTTTAATATATAATGTGTTGTTTGTTATGTGTTTGTAATAAATAATGTGTTTTGTAATGTCTTGCGTTTTTCTAATTTCTCTAAAATAATCAGAATTCAACCTAATATTATTGTGTTTTTGTAATTTTTATGTTGTTTGTATTATGTTTGTAATATAAATTTTATTTGTACTATATAATGTGTTGTTTGTTATGAGTTTTTTATATATAATGTGTTGTTTTGTAATATCTTGCGTTCTTCTAACTTCTCCAAAAATATCCGAATTCAGCCAAATATTATTGTGTTTTTGTAATTTCTATGTTGTTTTAAAATTATATGTTATTTATATTGTGATTGTAATATGAATTGTGTTTGTAATGTGTAATGTGTTTTGTAATATCTTGCGTTTTTCTAATTTCTCCAAAATTATCCGGATTCAGCCAAATAAATATTATTATTTTTGTGTGTGCGGGGGCAGGGTATAATTCGGGTACTTTTTATTTATTTATTTCATATGAACACTGTATAATATGTATGAGATATAGGGGGAGAGAGAGAGAGAGAGGGAGAGGAGAAGAGTGAGAGAGAGAGAGAGAGGAGAGAAAAAGAGAGAGATTAATGGGTAAGCGTGGGAGGCTTGATAATATTATAATTGGGATCACAGGGAATTAATTGAGAGAAATGTTACTGAAGTTGTTGGGGATGAGAAGGATTTTGAGGTACCATTTCGGTAATTATTTATTATATTGCCGTTTTGTATTACGATGTTTTTACCTTCTTTACCCACTAATTTATAACATTCTAAAGTACTTTTCTTCTATGGCATTTTCTTCGAAAATGCCCCATTTCCAAGATAGGGCATATTCAAATGGGGAATTAGCCTGACCTAACCTAACCTAACCTAGACTGCAGTAGACTACCGGGACCTAACCCGGGCAAACTACCGGGACCAAACCTGGGCAAACTACCGGGACCTAACCGTGGTAAACTACCGGGAACTAACCAGGGCAAAATACTGGAACCTAGCCGGATATGGCAACACTATTACAAAACGGCAATGTACTAGATAAATACCTAAACTGTTTTCAAAATATTTAAAAGAATAATGATGGAACTGGATTGATAAAGTTAGACACAAAATAAATTAACAAAAGGAATTATATCTTCAGGTACTTATCAACACACTGAGACGGTGGACGGACAGTAACAAACAAGACACGTGACAAAACTTCCACTCCAACAACCAGTATGCCCACAGATGATGAATTGTCCAGGTAAAAAAACATCTTAAGTCCCTTCCACACGAGAGGCAAAGAGACGGCAGGCACAGGCAACTGAGTGGAATTTTCTCGCTTTTTACCAGTGTTACCATATCAAACAGTCCCCGGTGGTACCCCATTGGCCACTTGTGCCCGACACCTACCCACGAAATTGGTAACAGTGTCTGCCTGCTGTCTTTTGCCTCTCGTGTGGAAGGGGCTTTACTCTTGAGACTTATTCAGGTGTTTCAGGTAAAAAAACATCTTACTTTTGAGACTTATTCATTCAGGTGTCCAAGTAAAAAATCATCTTACTCTTTAGACATATAGGTTTTTCAGATGATGAATTGTCCCAGTAAAAAAACATCTTAAACTCTTGAGACTTATTCAAGTGTTTCAGTCAGTAGGAATACTTGCTGTGTTTGAATGCCAAGAGCCGACTTTGTTAGGTAACGTCCTTCCGGTTTCCTTAGGTTGGCAGAACAAGCTCTGCTGCGTGAGGCCCAGAGAGGAGCGGTGAGAGCCGAGGTGTCTGGTCCCTCGGGTTGGTTGCGATCACGTCTGCCGTCCACCAACAAGACCTTCCTTCACAACACACTCTTGGGTGGGTGTCACACTAGGGACCATCATCATTCATTTTTAGTACAATGTTTAAGGTGGTAATTCTTTTTTGGTACAGTTGGACACAGGAATTCGTGGTACAGCCCAAGTGAAAGATAGTCAATTTCTCCCAATATCAAGTTTCTTAGTGCCAAATAGGAGACACCAGGGCAGAAGTCAGTATTGAGGATGGTAATAAAAAGCAAGTACCTGATAATAGACACTGGTTACTCAAATGGGACAAGTATCTTTCACCTGGGCTGTACCACCAATTCCTGTGTCCAACTGTACATTGGAGTGTCTCGCTTCCTCCAAAGTATGCTAGGAAGCAGGACCAGAAGAGCATAAATAATGGTGTTCTGTTGCTTGGAATAGTTTGGAGGATTCAGTTGCTCCAGATTTACCAGCACAAAACATCCCCCTTAAGGACCCTGTGATCGTGTGTGAGACTCGATGGCTTCTGATTCCTCCTGACTATGCCATGAAACAAGCTTCTTCAATATAGGTGTTTTTTTCGTAGCAATATTTGAATGACTTACTAACCTCCAATTTTCTAACTACATCACGGGGTCACTTAACAAATATCTTTCCCCAAAGTTTTCTTCTTATGTATAGTCACACACCACAATCCCAAGCCGACCTGAGTTGAAGCTCGAAATCTGGAGGAGGTGGTTTCTGGATGACAGCCCACCAAAAGACTCAATTGGTCCGAGAAGTGTGGCCTCGTGATGGTTTAGGTGGGCAGTTGTCCAGAAACCGCCAGCTTCAGATCTCGGGCTTCGACTCGGGTGGGGTAGGGACTGTGGTGCATGACTGTACCTATCATTATGGGTTAGTTCTCTGCCAATACAGTGCTGTAGTCCATTATTTATAAGTCTAATTCTTTGTCATTACCGGACTTGTTACAGGAGCTTTGGCTTCCAACCGGGTTAAGGAGCAAGAAGAAAAGAGAAGAAGTGAAAATGGGAAGAGGAAACGTCAGATTGAAGAGAAGGATCGAAACACATACAAACCTCTTTTTATTCAGGCCAGCACAAAGTCCAAGAAACCTCGTGTGACGGAAAAGTGGATCCAAGGCAAAGATAATAATGCAAAGAGGACAAAGAAACCAAAGAATAAAGATGGGGCAGTGTTTGTGTGGGGTGAAGAAGGTCTAGAGTTGACAAGGCCCAGAGAAGTAATATGTAGTGGTAAAAGTTCCAAAAATATAAGTGACTTATCTTCAGGTAAAGTGTTGCCAAGGAGCATAAAATTTGTATCAAGTGAAGACAACAGGACTTGTGAATCTAACAACAGATGATCACATGAGTGACATATTTGCATACAAATAATTTTTTTTTAATATGTATTAGCTTTAAATGTTATTTATATTGTACACTCCCTCCAGAAACTATCAGCACATACCTGTACTCTAGTCTGAAAATGTTGGTATGTGTCAGTTGTTCCATATGGCTGTCAGAATTTCATGTAATCCTGGTCAACCAATATTCTAGAGGGGATAATTATGTGTTGTGTTGTATGATGTGTTGTAATGTCAACAATCCTTATTTAAATAACTACCCAGCTGGTATGTTTATCTCCATGAATGTACACATACAGTTGACCAAGTAGAAAGTGCAAGTAAAATATGAGTATATATGGCCACATCTGGCTACCACTCAAAATTTCAGTCAATCACTTACCACTTTTTGATAAAAATACCAGGGGTTACAACAAAGAGCCGACAGATATTGCCATTTACATTCATATTTTTCTTGAACTTTCTAATTGCTCAACTGTACGTGTTGTGTATCCCTATATCCCAAATATGAGACTTAAAGAAATATAACCAGCAGTCATGGTGTGAAAGAAAGAGGAAGCCAGATAATATCCCCAAGTCTCTTGTGACATGACACTATGTATGTACCAAGTTGAGGTTACTGTTATAGGTTTTCTAGGTTTCCAATCTGTCAAGTTCACATTTAAAAAAATTTGCTTGCTAAATTAAGGATGACTCATCAAGTGGAACATGATATAAGCTGAAACAAACAGTATTTTCTCGTATTATGTACAGTCGGCCTCAGGAATTCGTAAACAGAGCATTAGTTACAAGGGTCTTTATTCTGCACATACTGTAAACAATATTGTTCTTCTGACTAATTTGAGTATTTGCCAAATAATATTACTAGAAAGGTTTGGTGATCAAAAATTAATGTATTTAATTTTCTATTTATGAATCATTGATGTCACAGCGGTGTATACGAATTCCTGAGGAAGAATTTGCAGTATTAATTATTTTTCTTTGATCTGGTTTAGGACAGTTAAAATACATCTTTAGTTCAAGTTGGTTTCCACAATCATCTCTATATTTACAAAAGTATGGAGATCTGTCTCTACCAATCTTTTCTATACTTTTATGTATAAAGGTCTTCCTTTAAACAGACCTACTGTACACTGCAGTACCTAATACTCAGGCCTATAAGTGTGACTACTGCCTCATCAAGCACACATTCCTAAATATTGCACTACAGTTTATACATTAGGAGTTCAACTGATTTTACTCTTAATATGTTGCCAGATTTTAAGTCAACTAATATTGTAACCATCAATAATAAAGACAGTGGCTATAAACCAACTATCCAAACTTATTAAAGCATGCACTCATCCTCATGCACCAATGTTCTGTATAATATTCTTCACTATATACTGTACAACTGAACATAAAAAATATCCCATATAGAGTCCAGTCCAACATATCAGTCTCTCACTACATTTCACTCATCACCAAAATACATCAACAACTGAAAGTAATAGCTATAAGTACAGTCAAGCAAGTAGGAAGTACAAGAAAAATCTGGCTGTACTGTATATGTCAACATCTTCACCACCACTCAAAGTTCAGCCAATCACGTTCCACCTTACATTGCCTCTGGGTTCCTAGTGATTCATTCATAAAGATACAAGGGCTTACTACAAACAACTGCCAGATGTTCCCATATACAGTACAGCCAGATTTTTCTTGCACTTTCTACTTGGTCAACTGTACATATCCTTATAAAATCAGTCTACAGTACTTACTAAATACTGTACAGTCTCCTCCACTCCTGCGTTCACCAAATCAGTGTTGCCAATGTGTCTCCCCCTCCTCCCCATATCGTGTGAACCACCAGTGTCGAGACTCCGATCCGAAACATATGCCAGGGTCTTGACATATGCTTCGAATCTGAGTCTCAAAACTGGTGGTGGTTCACACAATTTGGGGGACACACGATGGCAACGCTGATGTGGTGAAGGCAGGAGTGGAGGAGACTGTACCATTTAACAGCCCAAGAAAAAACCTGTCTCACTGACAACTATCATACCATTGGGGAACAATCATAATAGTACCCGTCTTCAACATAAAAAGCCATAATAAGTCAAATATCAACACATACAACAAATAAGTTACAGTATGTAAAGTGAAAATAAATTAAAAGCAAAATTAATTACCTTACACGACCTAGTTCAATGTACAGTACTCAAAAAAAAAAAAAAAAAAAAAAAAAAAAAAAAAAACATCTCCAAATTGACTGCAATGAAATGTATCAAAGACTGAGTGCTACAATAACCTCAAACAAAGCCTGACAACTGTTCTCCCGGGGCTGCTCGGCCAGACAGCTTGAGGAACTTCAATAACAACAACTGTTCTCCTCACTCATAATATGCACCATTAAGGGTCTGGTACGAGGCCTCGGCACCACCCAGTTCTGTGACACGGTGGTTTATGTATTTGGTAAATGTTAGTGTTTCTGCATCCCGGTAGACCAGAGCCAAACAGTTCTCTCTTGGCACAACCGTCAGAAGCTGTAAAAGAAGAGATTGTAAGTATGCAGTTATCAGTTAAAATGGTAATTCTTTTTTGGTACATTGGAGTGCCTTGATTCCTCCAAAGTATGCTAGGAAACAGGACCAGAGGGGCAAAAATAATGGTGTTCTGTTGCTTGGAATAGTTTGGAGGATTCAGTTGCTCCAGAATTATCAATACAAAACTTTCCCCTTAACTGGTACACATGATAACATTCTTTTACATTAGGGCCTCAAGTTTATCATACTGAACATATTATAAGTTTTACAAGAGTTAGTAAGTACAGTATGAATGTAGTCAAGCCTCACCTCCTCATCTTCATCCTTGGCTAAGTAAGATACAAAGCCTCCATGTTCCTGTGTCCAGCCCTTTGGAACGTTAACAAACAAATGAGCATCTAGGACCGACTTGCTCTCCAAACAATCATCTCTTACCAAGGTATAACTCCTGTGTCCCCATTGTCTGATGCTCACATTGCCTCTTGGGTTGGGCTCTGATAAAGAGGTTAAGATAATGTTACAGAACAGTTGTGGACAATACCTTTTCTCTACTCCTGGGATTGTGATAAATAAAAAAAATAAAAAAAATTGTAAATCTGTGTTGTCTCATCTGGGTTTGGTACAGTTACAAAGTGTTAGGTAATTTAAGATTTTATATTCTACACTGCAGCTAGCCCTACTGTATTCCCTTGATGTTCATAATATTCTTCCACTTATATCTGGTAATAATTCCAATACTGTTCAAGTGGTATACTGACCAGTGCCACTCTCGTCTTCATCTGAGTCTGGGTCTGAATCAGGAGGGGCGAGAGAGTGAAGCTTGAGGCCGGTCAGCTGTGAAAGGATCAGGAACATTGCCTCGGAGTGCAGTAACTTTACAGCACTCTTCACTTTTTCTGGTGCATCATCCCTCTCCAGGCTCTGGTTAACAAGATGAGTGTATTGTTTAAGCAACAATAGATAGGTATGGTGGAAAACAAATGTTATGTTTATGGTACGTGATGGCAGTGTACCAAAAATAAGATTTTTTTTTTTTTTTTTTTAAGAGCTTCATGGTGTTGATAGCTTCTCTTTTGTCCCACTAGATGACAACACCTTATTTATACACATCACTATTAGGAGAGGGTAGTGGTAATGATAAAATGATTAATGGAGTATGAGGGAAGTATAGCATAAGAATGTTGATTATTAATAACATTATAGCAGAAGTATCTGAAATTATAACTAATGCCGCTCTTTGAAATAATACAACATTTTCAAAGACAACTCATGTTTTTGTATGATCTTTCACTCTCTATAGTATGTTTAGAGAAATAATCTTAAAGGAGATACAAAAAGGAAGCTAATGTCTATGGTTAAAATATAAACAGTAAAGTCCAACCTGGTAAGACTGTCTGTTGGCCGGGCCATGGTTGGTCCAAGGAAGATCCGGTGATTGTAGAGCCTGGGCTAACTCAGCAAAGCAATCAGTGCTGAAGAAGTTGTCAAGCTCAAGAGCAGACTTTTCAGCAAACTCCTTCCGTACCTGATGCTGGATTTTAGGCTCTAGGTACTGAGGGTTTATCCACGAGTATACTTCCTCTTCCTGTCAGGGTTATGGACCATCAAATTATTTTAACCAAGTCATAATTCAGTTTTGATTATATTTATGATTCTACAGCTGGGTATCAGTTTGTAAGTCATGAATAGTGTGTGTCATTCCCAGAAAAGCCTCAAGAATGACCCTCTTCACCCCGATGCCTTGTCCATAAAAACAATACACAATATAATTATTTTATATCCACAATAAAGTACAATATCAGCACAACTGTACTACCTATCTATCTCTCTATCTATCTACAGCTCTGATGCCTCGTTCCCTCAGGGAACTCCCTCCAAGGGGATGGCCATGGCAGAAGTGTCTCCAGTTCTCCCTGTTCCAACACTCCCTCCTTACTTGATCCATCCCTCCTCACCCCCTCACGTTTCTCTCCTTTACATACTCTTCCACTCTGTTCTGCCACCTAACCGGAGGTCTGCCTCTCACACCAGGTCCTACAACTTCACTTCCATACACCTTCTTTACAAATTCCTCACCTTGCATTCTCTCTACATGTCCAAACCACCTCAATGTATTATGCTTCACTCTCTCAACTAGCCTACTCCACACTCAATACCAATTGCCTTTTCACTCATACACACTCTCATTACTTTCTCCATCCCACCTAGTAAGTCCAATTGCTCCTCTCAAGTAACTCATTTCCACAGCACCTATTCTAGACTGATGTCTGGCAGGCAATGTTCCCTTCCACCATTTTATATTAAGGGGGTTGTACACTGTTGATGAATCTGGAGCAAATAATTCTTCCAAACTAGTCCAGGCAACAGGCCACCGTTAGTTTTGCTAATCTGGTCCTGTTTCTTGTCATACTTTGGAGGAATGACGGTGCTCCAATGTACCAAAAAGTATACAACCCCCATAAGAGTGCATTCTCCCCCTCAAAAAAAGTCTCGCTCCAGCACGTCAACAGCCAACCTGTACTCACCTCTACAAACATGGGTACAGAGACTTCTATTCGTGGTGATAAGTGGTCCTTCATGGGTCGCTTTATTGGGGGACCGTGGAACCAACCGTTAATGGACACTCTCTTCTTCTGTGACACAACCTCCGAAACCTGAAAAATGAAAATTGTGTCACATTTAATTCCTTATATCTGATCTGCCAATAAAGTGGTTTGTATAGATTGGTCCCTTCAATCTGATATGCCATTCTAGTATGGAGGTTGGTGTAGTAATCATAAAGTCTGGTGAAAAAAAAATATATTGAATAGATTAAACACTGAACATTAATAATTATCTATCTGATTAGAATGGAAATGTAGATCATTGCCAGAAGCAGATTCAAATACCACTGTGACTTTACAAAGCAGAGGAAAGCAAGCATTTAGGGAAGAATAGGGAAAGGTAATACGGTAGTTTCAAAGCTGATAATTATTGAGAAGCATCAAAGAATGAATCACTACAAATACCTCACCTGGTGAAAAGAGATGGGTGATACTTCAAAGAAGGCAAACGAGTTCTTCTGAGGTACAATAGAGTGAACCACATCCAAGGGTTGACCAAACTCTGATGATGGAAAGAAACGTGACACATGATAAGTAAAGGAATAGGTTGCAAAATATTATCTGCAGCAACTGAATCCTCCAAACTATTCCATGCAACAGGACACCATTATTTTTGTTCTTCTGGTCCTGTTTCCTGGCATACTTTGGAGGAATCTAGGCACTCCAATGTAACAAAATGCATACAATTCACAAACATTGTACAGTTGGCAAAATATGAATTGCGACAACTTTTGATGGGACGTTAAGTATATTAATTTCCATATTTATTTGTAGGCATTATAAGTATGTAATACAGAAGGATATATACATTTCCTGTTGTATTACATGCTTATCGTTTTTACAAAATAATAGTTGTGGATGTAAATTTAGGTACGTTTCATCAACATTTGTCACAAGTTATATTTTGCCAACTGTACATATATATTAGCTGTATAATTAATTTTAGTAAATACCATATTAAAGGGGAAGTACAGTGTTGGTAAATCAGGAGCAACTGAATCCTCCAAACTATTCCAAGCAACAGAACACCATTATTTTTGTTCATTTGGATCTGTTTCCTGGCATACTTTGGAGGAATCAAGGCACCCCAATGTAACAAAAGTGAAATACCCCCTTAATAAGAGTAACCTAACATTATTTTTGCTCTTCTGGTTCTGTTTCCTGGCATACTTTGGAAGAATCAAGTCACTCCAATGTACCAAAAGTAAGAGTAACCCAACACTCACCATTAACATCAAAGAGATCAAGAGTACCGCCATCATCATAAGACCAAGGAGGCACCAAGTAGAGTATGAATGCCACACGTCGACCTTCCAACTCATCATCGTGACACAACAACACATCTGTGGAACATGTTAAGGACCCTGTAATCGTGTATGAAAATAGTTATGAGGCTTCTGATTCCTTCTGACTATGCCACGAAACAAGCCCCTTCCATATAGGTGTGTGTGTTTGTTTCGTGGCAATATTTGAAGGACTCATTTTCCTTCCAATTTTCTGACTACAACACACACAGGGTCCCTTAAGGAGGAAGTACAGTGTTGGTAAATCTGGAGCAACTGAATCCTCCAAACTATTCCAAGCTAAAGACAGGACACCATTATATTTGTTTATCTGGTCCTGTTTCCTTGCATACTTTGGAGGAATCAAGGCACTCCAATTAATCAAAAATACTGTACTGAGGATTAAGATGATGGGTGCTTGCTAAATAGTGTTATAGTACTATTATTATTATTATTATTATTATAACACCAAAATATATATATACAAAGAAGAAAAACTACAATATAATTACAGTATGATATCACAATCTACCTTAATTCGAGAAGGGTGACAACATAACCGTACCTATACCCAAATATATAAACAAAAGAAAAACTACAATATATATTTCTTAGCACCAATATAATTACTGTATAATATCATAGTCTACTTTAATTCTAGAAGGACGACAACATACCTGTATATTGGTATTGTGAGCAGCTCATATCGACGGTGGGAGTGAGAGGTATACCGGTGACGTGGATTAACCACTCCCGGAACTCCCCATACAGGAAGCGTTTCAACCCAGCGAGGTGTGGGCTCGTTACTGTCTTGAGGTCATTACTCTGTTGAAACTGTTACCATCCACACCACCCACAAGGGAATAAATGATGAGGATTAGATGAGGTTAAGGTGGTAATTCGTTTTTGGTACATATCTTGTATATATATCTTTTATATATAGTGCAATAAAAATTATGATGATTTGATAGTGTTACTGATATAGAATTATTTATAGATTTAGAGAAACAACTTTATATCAAATTTCTTCCTTTAAGGACCCTGTGATTGTGTACGAGAATTGGAGGCTTCTGATTCCTCCTGACCATGCCACAAAACAAGCTCCTTCCATATAGGTGTGTGTGTTTCGTGGCAATATTTGAAGGACTCATTTACCTCCAATTTTCTGACTACATCACAGGGTCCTTAAACAACCAACTACACATAATTGAACAAGACTCATCATCATTCCTTCCTACCTTATAGAGATCATTGTTTTTGCTGATCATTTTGAGGTCCAGTAATTCGTCATACACTTTGTCTAGATAGGTGGGACTGGAGAGGAAAGAAGGAAGGTGACAACAGGTGAAGGGATATTCAATCACTGTAGCTATATCTTCTACCTGTGTCTCCAACAACCCTTCCTTTCCACTCCAACAAGCTCGGATCGCCTCCTTCCGGCTCGTCTCCGCATACGATACATTCAGTTTGGGGTTTTCTGTTATATTAGGTCTGCTATTGGAGATTCCCATTGGTCTACTACTACTACTACTACCACCACCAGTACTACTATTCATTTTTCCCATTTTTTTGGTTACGGTTTCTTCAGGTTGCTGTTGTATTGGTGTGTCTTTGTCCTGTCTTTTCTTCTTAGCCGGTGTGTTCTTCCCTGTCCCTCCCTCCACTCCTTGCACACCAACACTTTCCAATTTTGGTGTGATATTTGCTACACCACCTCCTTTACCCATCATACAACCAGCCTTATTTCCCATATCATTAATTCTTTCTGATTTTGGTGTGATATTTGCTACACCACCTCCTTTACCCATCACACAACCAGCCTTATTTCCCATATCATTAATTCTTTCTGATTTTGGTGTGATATTTGCTACACCACCTCCTTTACCCATCACACAACCAGCCATATTTCCCATATAATTAATTCTTTCTGATTTTGGTGTGATATTTGCTACACCACCTCCTTTACCCATCATACAACCAGCCATATTTCCCATATAATTAATTCTTTCTGATTTTGGTGTGATATTTGCTACACCACCTCCTTTACCCTTCACACAACCAGCCTTATTTCCCATATAATTATTAATTAGAGCAGTATTACTTGGATTAAGTTGAGTTGTATTACTTAGATTAATTCTTGGATGAAGTTGAGTTGTATTACTTAGATTAATTCTTGAATCAATATGAGCAGCAATAATTGGATTCACAAACACTGCTGGTTTCTTTTTTTTTTTCTTCTTTTTCTTTTTCTTTGTTGGCGTGTTGCGAGCATTGCTAACGTCAATTTTCATCTTCTTTGCAGGGGATCCTTCATCATTATCTTTCACTCCTACAACTACCTCTTTAACACATGCTTCCTGTGTTTCATCTTTACTGTTACTATCCAGTTTCCCCTTTTCTTGTTTTTTGGTTTGCCCCCTCTTCCTTTTAGCAGTTGTTCCAGATGTTGTGTTTGTTGCACCACAAGTTTCAGACTCAGGTTTTTTAAGAGTCTCTGAGTTAGTAACAACATTCACTGGGGTATCTTGTCTCGCAGCTTTGTGATTTATCCACCATGGTTGCCTTTTCTTCTTCGAGTTTGTTGTTGTTTTTGTTGTTCCAGCTGATACTGATACATTCATAGCTTCAGATTGTGTTCTAATACGAGTCTCTGGGATACCATTGGTCTTCGCAGAACTCTCCACTGTGCGTGTGGTTGTCGCCTCACCTTGTGATATTTTCTTCTTCTTCTTTTTGGACCGTCTGTTCTTTTTCTTTGTGGTTCCTGGCGTCCGACTAGCTTCCGCAGCAGTCAAGTTTGATTTTGCCTGCACTCCATTCACGTTTGTTGTATTATTTCCATTACGGAGATACGCCGGACCTGAACCATAACTCCATCCAGCCAGTTCACTCCTAGTTGACGTAGGTTGATAACCACCAAACATTTTTCTCCTTCTCTTCACTCTGAAATTTAAAATGGTGTAAGTAATGTAATGCCTCATAATACCAGAAGAACAAATCAACAGTTATGTAAAGAAATTTGTATGGTAGTACTGTAATGCCTAACATGAAAAAAAAAAAAAAAAAAAAAAATAGTTATGAAAAGAAATTTGTAAGGTAGTACACACACACAAAAAAAAAAATCAATAGTTATGAAAAGAAATTTGAACAATATACAGTGTACCAGCAATAAGAATATAAAATGGACGAAACAGGGCCATGAGAAAATGTATGGAGTTATAAGCTGAAGATAAAATACAGATAAAATAATAATAAAGATTGAGTGTGTAGCCAACCAGTGGAATAAATTCACTGGTTCTGTACAGGTTAAGGGGGAAGTTTTGTGTTGGTAAATCTAGAGCAACTGAATCCTCCAAACTATTCCAAACAATAGAACACCATTATTTTTGCTCTTCTGGTCCTGTTTCCTGGCATACTTTGGAGGAATCAAGGCACTCCAATGTACCAAATAAGAATTACCACCTTAAAAGAGGTTTGTCAACAATGCCGCACTGCCAGACATATGAGTAATGTCCTAAAATTTCTTAGGAGTAAATAATATCTTTTTACACCTGCTTCTCAATCTTTTTACATATGATTCTCAATGCCTCGCTGCCAGACATAATAAATATCTTTTTACATCTGATTCTCATTCTTTTTACTTCTGATTCACAATGCCTCGCTGCCAGACACATAAAAGTAATGTCCTAAAATTTCTTGGGAGTAAATAATATCTTTTTACATCTGATTCTCAATGTCTCGCTGCCAGACATGAGTAATGTCCTAAAATTTCTTCTGAGTAAATAATATCTTTTTGCATCTACTGATTCTTAATATAACACAAGATATTATGGAGATGGGTATTTATCTAGACTATTGCCAATTTGTAGCAGTGTTGCCAGATCCGGCTAGGTCCCAGTATCTTGCCCCGGTCAGGTTCTGGTACTTTATTATGGATATTTCCCGGTAGTTTGGCCAGGTTAGGTGCCGGTAGTTTGGCCAAGTTAGGTGCCGGTAGTTTGGCCAGGTTACGTCCCAGTAGTTTGCCCAGGTTAGGTCCTGGTAGTCTGCTGTGGTCTAGGTTAGGTTAGGTCAGGTTAGGTCAGACATTTCCAAATTATGTTTGTAAAACGGGACATATCTCGAAAATGGGGCATCTCCGAGAGAAACACCATAGATGAAAAGTACGTTAGAATGGTCCAAAATAGTGGGTCATGATACTAAAATATACAATATAGTGAATGAAGTACTTCTATAAATTTACCGATCATATTGTGCATTTATTTACCGTCTCTAGGTGTTCGCAACACACCTGGATACTTATTAGTGCTCGTGACTGTACATAGTAGCCGACGGTACATAGCAGCTAAGAACCATACACACATACAGTCGCAGTCAATAATAATCATCCACATATGGGTATCTCAAACAATTTGCTATCTAATGTTTCCACGGTCACATATGATATTATTGTTTTAAGTAGTGTGTAGCTACTTGTATTAAATTAAAAGATGGTAGGGTAAATATTGAATGAATTACCGTTATTGCGTACGTTTTTTCTACCTTCATTACCCACTTATTTAGACCATTCTAAGACTATTTTCTTCTATGGCATTTCCTCCGCAAATGCTCCATTTCCAAGATAGGGCATATTCAAATGGGGCATTTTGAAATTAGCCTGACCTTACCTGACCTGACCTAACCTAACCTAGACCGCATCAGACTACCGGGACCTAACCTGGGCAAACTACCGTGACCTAACCTGGGCAAACTACCGAGAAATAATCGTGATAAAGTACAATAAATGACAGGGGTAAAATACTGGGACCCAGCCGGATCTGGCAACACTGCTACAAAACGGTAATTCATTCAATAAATACCGATGGTAGTTAACCTATTTATTGAAAAGTTTATCATCTAAGGAACAGAGGGAAGATATCAAACTCTTAACGTTTAAGTGAGTTACCCCAATATGGATGATTATATTTGACCACAACTGTACATACATACAGCTGGACAACCAACATGTCATACAACCAAGGTAATTATTTATTGATTTCTCATTAATCAGTGTAATTATTGTATTTATTCATCATTAATAGGTGTAATAATTGTATTCATTTCTCATTAATTAGTGAAATTATTATATTCATTCATCATTTATTAATTAGTAAAATTATTATATTCATTCCTTCATTAATAGGTATAATTAACATGTATAATTACTCTACCTGGCATGGGGGGTAGATATTAATGAGTTGTGGCAGGTAAATATAACTAAATATTAAATAAAACTCACAAATTTCACAACAACAACACGAGGACCTCCCCAACATATGACGAGTAGTGTTGCCAACTAAGATTTTTTTCATTTTCTCTAAAGGCGCTAAGTTTTTTTGGTCGAAAATAAACGCTAATTTATAGGTAAAGCCCTTAAATTTTTCCACTTTTATTTTATATACTGGTTCTAAAAATTCGCTAGTTCCTAATAGGCATTCTTGTGATTTTAACTTTTTTTTTTTTTTAGATAATGGACAAATATGCTAGATCTAACGGAATATTTGCTAAGTTGGCACCACTGAATAAAAAACATATGGGCCATTTATATTTGCTAATATTTCGGAATAAAAATAAAAGATTAAGTGGTGAGACAGTTATATACTTCTGTGAAATTATTATAGATACAAAAATATTTTATCATTATTTGGTCCTTCATAAATTGTAATTAAATAACTGGATCCATAAAATAAATATTAAAAATGGCGAAAATGTTCAGACCGAACCAGTGGCACAGACTCACAGAGCCGCTAAGTTCGCTAACCATTCAGTTTTATTCACCAAATTACCCATGTTTATATAAATTCTTTCCACATGGCATGACCTATGATTATTATTATTAGCCCATACCATCATATAGAACACTTTCCTCTACTGTATGGTGAAGGGATTTGCTCATATTACGTAAACCTTTCACAAAATTCATTCACCTTATCAATGCTTCAGATGTTCAGACTTTCCTCAATTCATTAAGCTGGTTGTACACTCGTGATGCGTAATTTCTGACCAGAGACGAACGGCAGGCACCACACTACCCTACATTCGAACTCAGCCTCTATAGATGTACACTCGTGGTCAGAAGTTGTGTCCCGATCCCCTGGCAAAATTAATCGCAAACTGCCTAGTTTTAAAGGTTCGAACAATGGTGCGTCTCCCGATAACACACAGTTGTTCGAATCACCAAAGCTCGGCTATATAGTTGCGATACATCATGGCAAGGGATCAGGACACAACTTCTGACCACGAGTGTACTGGGTGGGGAATGGAGATAGAACAAGGCGATTCGAAGCTTTCTGCTCCTCACACTGGTCAGAAATTTTGTACATACTATGTACTGTACATAGTATGTACTGTACATAGTATGTACTGTACATACTATGTACTGTACATACTATGCCTTTTATACATTATTATAGTGTAGGCTACTCACAAATACAGACAGTAGTTACAGTAATTGTTGTTGAAGTTCCTCAAGCTGTCTGGCCGAGCAGCTCCGAGCTTCTGAGGAAGGTCATGGCCTGGGGCCGGATACTCAAAGCGAGCAAAGGCCACAGTGGCAAAGGCGCCTTCACTTGAATGGCGCCTTCAGTGAAGGCGCGTTTTGAGTATCCGGCCCCTGAACCGGGCTTTCCTTTCCCACAATGGCAGTGCCCTCAGAGAGTGTATGTTGTGTTGTTGGTGAGTGTGGTTGTGTACATTGCAGTCTTCGATAATGTGTTTAATAGAATGGGGTGCAGTTGTTGTTGTTATTGATGTTCTCCCGGGGCAGAATGGCCTCCTGCCGCACAGACCCCCAGTACTCTCTGGTCGCAGTGAGAAAGCACATCCCAGGGAAATGGGACCAGAGCTTACTGGACCAGGGAGTCTGGGGGCCTCTGACTGCCAGGAAGATTGGGGGGGAAGGTCTTTGATCCCACAGCCAGTGTTGTGGGTCCAAGTCCAAGTTACCACAAGAGATACAAGTGGGGCCACACCTTCCATGAGACCAGCCCTGAAGGGACCATAATGGGGGTTGGAGCTTTGACTGCTGTATGCAAAGGGATAATACACCCCCGTGTGCTGGCGGTCCACACAGCAGTGAAAAAAAAAAAAAAAAAACTTTGGTTGCAGTAGGCTACACCTCACGTGGATTTTTAATCCATTTGGGCAGATCTCTTCATATCCAATCTTTATTCTAGCCCTGTGGGGGATGGCTAATATTCACAGAGAATAATGTCAGCCCCCCTGGGTAGAATCACAGTAACTGTATAATATCCTAATACATTCGGTACAAATATTCATAGAAACAAATATTAGGCAACATGTTTATTTTTATTTTTTATATAGTTTCTACAGTACTTGACAGGACAGAGAGCAAAGACTCACTGACATAGGCTACATGGTATAGAAAGGAGCTGAGACAGTTTATGAAAATACAGTCTTAAAGAATTATTATCCCAACTACATTATCAATACGGTACTTCATTATTACTATCCATGCTATCCCTTTCCCATCTAGAGAGACAAAAGTACAGTATTCTACTTAATTAAGGGGGTACAGTATATAGCACATTGTTTTGGGTGGTAATTATAAATCTGGAGCAAATGATTCCTCCAAACTATTCCAGGCAACAGGATACCATTATTTTTCTTCATATGGGTCTGTTTCCTGGCATACTTTGGAGGAATCAAGGTGCTCCAATCTATCAAAAGTATACTATTCCCTTAATACCTGTATTAATGATTAGAAAGAAGAGAAAATGATGCTGTGCTGATTGTATACACTTCAGAAATAACTAATTCTAAATATAAATCAATTTCTACCATAGAGTACAGTTATAGTACAGTACAGTACAATCAATTTCTTATACTAAGGATCTATAATTATAATACCTTAAAATCAGTTAGCATTATGTGAAAGACAATAGAGTGAAAAGACAAAAGTGTACATGCTTATTAAGTATTGATTTAAAAGGGTACCGGTAATACACTTTTGATAAATTGGAGTGCCTTAATTCCACCAAAGTATGCCAGAAAACAGAACCAAATTAGCAAAAATAATAGTAGCCTGTTGCCTGGAGTACTGTAGTTTGGAGGAATCATTTGCTCCGGATTTACCAACAGTGTACAATCAAACCCCTTAAGCAATACAGATATGATGAATGCACATGAAAGATTGGTTACAAAACTTAATTAAGGGGAGCGTATACTTTGGGTACATTGAAGTACCTTAATTCCTCCAAAGTATACCAGGAAACAGGACCAGATGACAAAAATAATGGTGTTCTGTTGCTTGGAATAGTTTGGAGGAATCAGTTGCTTCAGATTTGCCAACACTGTACTCTCCCCTTAAAGCAGTGTAATACAAACTGAAATTCAAAGATGTGCACTCAGATACCATAATAGTCTCTAGCCCACCTGAGTCGAAGCCCGAGATCCGAAGCAGCAGGTTATTTCTGGACGACAACCCACCCAAATTTAAGCTTCCATTGGTTCGAGATGTGTGTAGCTTCGTGATGGTTTTGGTGAGCTGTTGTCCAGAAACCGCCTGCATCAGATCTCGGGCTTCGACTCGGATGGGCTAGCTAGAGACTATATGGTATCCGAGTGTACTGTTTTAGTATTTAGAATGACAGGCCACAAGTTCACAACGTCTATTATCTCAACACAACCCACGAGAAACTGTACGTGAGTGTCGTCCAAAAGATTCCTAGCCACTACACACCTTTTTTCTGTTATATTTTATCAAGTTTTTTTAAATTTTATGTTGAAAATAAACTTATGCAATATTATGAAGCTATCACATGTTGCCCTCTATCTGGAAAAAAAAATAAAGAAAGAAAGAAACAAGTACTACAATACCTTGTTTTGTTTTTTTAATAATGAAGAGACCTGAGAGAAAGAGAGTTAGACACAGCTCACTGATACACACCCATGTAATATTATAATGATGTGAGGTACTGTATGGGTACACACACACACTCTACTTTGTATTGATGTCTTGTACACACACACAATACCCAGTGGTCCCCTGGTGATGTACATACACACACACACACTGACAATTAGGTCTACACCAATTATACACACACTCATACATTATACACAGAAGTACACCAATTATACACACACACACAGAAGTACACCAATTACACTCACACACACACACACACACACAGACAATTACACCAATTACACTTACACACACACACACACACACAGACAATTACACCAATTATATACACACACACACACAGAAGTACACCAATTACACACACACACACAGACATACACAGAAGTACACCAATTACACACACACACACACACAGAAGTACACCAATTATACACTCACACAGAAGTACACCAATTATACACACACACATACACAGAAGTACACCAATTACACATACACACACACAGACAATTACACCAATTATACACACACACACAAGTACACCAATTATACAAACACACATACACAGAATTACACCAATTATACACACACACACACACAGAAGTACACCAATTATACACACACACACACAATTTTTGCACAAATATACTCATACACACACACACAATTTTTGCACACATATACTCATACACACACAATTTTTGCACACATACTCGTACACACACACACAATTTTTGCACACATATACTCGTACACACACACACAATTTTTGCATACATATACTTGTACACACACACACAATTTTTGCACACATATACTCATACACACACACAATTTTTGCATACATATACTTGTATACACACACAATTTTTGCATACATATACTTGTACACACACACACAATTTCATCATCAATAGAACTTCCAAACACTATATAAATCAGACTAAAGGATTGATTGATTGATTGATATTAGGCGCCGCAACAGCGAGGTCATATAGCGCCAGAAAAAGGTGATAGAGAGGCGAGACAGCAAGCAGGAAGGAAATAAAATGAAAAGAGGGACAGTTGAAGAATTGAAAGGGAGTGGCTGGGGCCGAAGGGGCGCCCAAACCCTTAAAGTATTGCCCACATCACTACAGGCAATAATCAGACTAAATCAGACTACAGATAATCCCATTTGACTTTACACACATCTGACTTACACTTACTATGACTATCAAAATTATAGGACATTAGATCAATGAGAATCAATATCTCTCTACATTGTGTATATATTATACAAGTAACTCTTGTGTTACACGAAACTTATGATACTGCAGAAGTCTTGTAAATCATAAATAATTGTGTAATGGTAACTTGTTCCTTTGGTTAATTAAATACTGTCCTTACCCAACACACTTCCTTAAAGCCAAAACAATACTATTATGTAAACAATCAACTTTTGACCATAACACTAATAATACTACTGTACACAAAGTAAGTATAATTATGTAAACAATCAACTTTTGACCATAACAATAATAACAATAATAATGATCTGCAGGATAGAAAAAAATATCAATAATGATCTGCAGGATAGAAAAAAATATCAATAATGTGCCTAAGACCTCAAGTAAAATGAGAATTACATGTATATATATACTGTATATTGTATATTACTGTTTATATTATATTTATATATTTATTTACTTTAATGAAAGAGCTTGCAATGATATATAGATTGAGATATACATATGTAGAAATATACAGCATGTATTTTATAAATATTTGACCTACCAGCCATGGATGCCAAAGAAATTCTAATCACTTCTGTACTTGGAAAAGGAGGCACTGAAGAGGCAAGAGAAATACACATACACATACACACACACACACACACACAATACTGTACATACATAATACAGTACTGAAGGACAAGCCTACATGTATAGTGGCTGCTGGGTATTCCTTCAGTTTAGATAAAGCTTCACTAAGGCTCAGTAAACCTGCATATCAAATAGAAATACAGACAATACAATAATATACTTTTTCCTAAGGGTTGACACACTCTTATTGGACCTATGACAATAAGCACCACCACCCCTACTAGACTACAATATCCTACAAAACAAGTTGAGTAGTAGAATGAGGAGTTAGGCCCCTTCCACACGAGAGGCAAACAGACATCGGGCACGGGCAACTGAGTGGAATTTTCTCGCTTTTTACCAGTGTTACCATATCATACAGTCCCCGGTGGTACCCATTGGCCACTTGTGCCCGACACCTGTACCCACAAAATTGGTAACAGTGTCTGCCTGCCGTCTTTTGCCTCTCGTGTGGAAGGGGCTTTAATTAAGGGAGTAATGATACACTTTTTGGAACATTGGAGTGTTTTGATCCCTCCAAAGTGTGCCAGGAAACAAACAGAACCAGATAAACAAAAGTAATGGCATCCTGTTGCTTGGAATAGTTTGGAGGAATCAATTGCTCCTAATTTACCAACAGTGTACTTTATCCCCTTCAGAACTAAAAGGTGGAATTATTAAACTACTTCTTTCGGGAAAACTTCTCTTCGTAGCTCAATTTATATGCAAAATAATAGGAACTGAGTGACGAAGTGAATTTTTCCTCAAAGAAGTTGTTTAATAATACAACCCTAAGCTAGTGTGTTGTACAATACATTATTCTATATATATACAGACTGTATTAATTATTTCTAGGATTATACAACAGCAATGAGAAAGCAGACTAGGTTCATGTCTAAGGCCTCTTCCACACAACGAGAGGCAAAGATGGTGGGCACGGGCAACGGAGTGGAATCCTCTCGCTTTTTACCAGTGTTACCATATCAAACAGTCCCCGGTACCCATTGGCCATACTTGTGCCCGACACCTACCCACAAAATTGGTAACTGTGTCTGCCTGTCGTCTTTTGCCTCTCGTGTGGAAGGGGCTTAAGGTTAGTCAGAGAGACATTTGTTGATCACAGATGTTCACCCAATTTTCTCAAAGGGGAAAGTTCAGTGTTGGTAAATCTGGAGTAACTGATTCCTCCAAACTATTCCAAGCAACAGGCCATCATTATTTTTGTTAATCTGGTCCTGTTTCCTGGCATATTTTGGAGGAATCAAGGCACTCCAATGTACCAAAAGTAGACCATCCCCTTATTAAAATTCTATTATAATTTTACAGTACAGGGAATATTCTAAGAGGAGGAATGTGCCTCTTACTAGACTTATCTTTTTTTTATAAGATGTTTAGTTACAGTATATTATAATTTGTTAGAAGTGAATGCCAACCACACACACACACACACACACACACATCAACAAACAGCTCCCTGGCTAACGTTTACATCCCAGTCTTCTCTCTCTGTCTGGAACACATTTTTTGCATTGGAATTGACACAGGCTTTACTGCAAACCCTCGATACACAATGAATAAATCCTTGTATCCACCACCACTTCATTTTACACTACTGTACTTGAAGACCACTCCATTTTCCCAAGCTTCTGTTATTCATTACCGACAACTTCATTTTACACTCAGTCACTATTTGAAGACCATTCCATGTTTTCCAAGGCTTCTATTATTCATTACCCACAACTTCATTTTACACTCATTGAAGACCACTACATGTTTTCCCAGGCTTCTGTTATTCATTACCCACAATTTTATTTTACACTCGCTCACTCATTGGAGAGCACCTAATTTTTTCGCAGGCTTCTGTTATTCATTCCCCCACAACTTCATTTTTCACTCATTGAAGACCACTACATGTTTTCCAAGGCTTCTATTATTCATTACCATACAGAATAAATTATATACCGAGCCTGTGTTAAATGGATATACGTGCTATATTAATTTTATTCATCATATATCGAGAGCCTACTACTACTATATATTATCTTACTTTTCATGATAGTCCTCTATGTAAAAATTCTCCATTGGATATACACTGTACTATACTGAAAGTTGTAGGTAGTCAGAACAGAAATATGAATACGGTAACTACAGTACACCGACTGTAAAAGCGCCTTCCACACCAGAGGCAAAAAGACGACAACAGGCACGGGCAACTGAGTGGAATCCTCTCGCTTTTTACCAGTGTTACCAGATCAAACAGTCCCCGATAGGCATTAGCCACTCGATCGTGCCCGCTTCCCACCCATAAAAAAATTGGTAACAGTGTCTGCCCGCACTCTGTTTGTCTCTCGTGTGGAAGTGGCTTTACATTATCATTCATTGCCAAGTTTAATACACAGGTCATAGCATACATTACACATGGACAGTTATATGTATGTATGTATGTATATATATCAATGTATGTATGTATGTATCAATGTATATGAGTATGTATCAATGAATGTATGTATGTATCAATGTACAGTATGTATGTATGTATGTATGTATCAATGTATCTGTGTATCAATGTATGTACAGTATGTATCAATGTATGTATTGTATGTATGTATCAATGTCTGTACAGTATGTATGTATCAATGTATGTATCAATATATGTATGTATGTTCTGTACTGTTTACATGTGATTAAACCTGTATATAAGAAGGCTAACTAAGGATGACAAATGCTATAATAGACATCTGAGGAAGAGTTTTATGAGGGAAGTACAATACAGTGTTGGTAAATCTGGAGTAAATGATTCCTCCAAACTATTCCAAGCAACAGAACACCATTATTTTTGTTAGGGTAGTTATTTTAGCACTGTTTTTTCCTGGCATATACTTAAGAGAAATCAAGGCATTCTTAAGGGGGTAATTACTTATTCACTTTTGTTACATTGGAGTGCCTTGATTCCTCCAAAGTATGCCAGGAAACAGGACCATATGAACAAAAATAACGGTGTTTTGTTGCTTGGAAAAGTTTGGAGGATTCAGTTGCTCCAGATTTACCAACACAAAACTTCCCCCTTAATTAAGTTAGCTAAAGGTCCACTCTGTTTACTAATGCCACGTACTAAGTCAAGCTAGATATGTATTTGTTTTTATATAGTTTCTACACATGCTGAGGGCTTTCACATACAGTATTATTGTATTATTATTTTCTACTCACTAGTTTCTGCTAATCAAGTATAAAATGCTCGGAAACAGAGAATGGAATATATAGACAAAGTTATGGAAGGAAACACAAGACAGAAATATTAAATAAGCAATGAGAAGCAACAGGGAGAAAAGATTAGGTAGAATAGCTAATTAAAGTTATAGAAGAGAAAATAAGACAGAGAAATTAAACAAGCAATGATTAAGAAACAACAGCGAGAAAAGGTGTCAATGATAAGCAGAGATTAGAATAGTTAATTAAAGTTTCTGCTAATTAAGTAAAATGCTCGGAAACAGAGAATAGAATACTGTAGTCAAAGTTATAGAAGAAAATACAAGACAGAGAAATTAAATAAGCAATGAGAAACAACAGGGAGAAAAGGTGTCAATGATAAACAGAGACGAGAATAGTTAATGAAAGTTATAGAAGAGAAAATAAGACAGAGAAATAATTAACATGCAATGAGGTAAACTGTTCATAATAAATATTCCTTCTCATGTGATATTTGACATTTAACATTTTGTTCTCTACCTGTACGTGTTACACTTTACATTATTGGAGCTACTTATCTCATCTATCGTAAGTGAACCTGTGTTGTAGTCAGAAAATTGGAGAAAAAATAATCCTTCAAATATTGCCACGAAACATCACCTATAGGGAAGGAGCTTGTTTCATGGTATGGTCAGGAGGAATAAGAAGTCTCCAATTTTATACACGATCACAGGATCCTTAAGTGGAATTCGAGGACTGACACCTGGCTATAATTAAGAAGTAAGATCGGGGCCGCCTCTTACTTCCTGATTGAAGCCGGCCAATATCATGGTATTGTGGGTCATATGCATGAACATCCACGGTGTTTACGATGGTGTGGTACAGTCGGCTTCAGGAATTTGTATACACCACTGTGACATCAAGGCTTCGTATCAACTACAAAATTTAGGACAAGTAATTTTCCAACGCCAAATTTTCTAGTAATGTTATTTAGCTAAAACCTGAATCAGTCAACATAACAATTCGTACAGCATGTGCAGAATAAAGACCCTATTTAATATTTCAAGATGCTGGGAGTGACGGTGTAGCTGCTGCCCTCTCCTGATAGTGACGTGTATAAATAAGGTGTGGGTCATCTAGTGGGACAGAAGAGAAGCTGCAGTACCAACATCACCACCAAGCTCTCTGTCTCATCTAGTGTGTGTGTGTGTGTGTGTATGTGTGTGTGTAACTCCTCTTGTCTCCTGTATAATGACGTGTATAAATAAGGTGTGGGTTATCTAGTGGGACAGAAGAGAAGCTACGGTACCAACAACATCACCACCAAGCTCACTGTCTCATCTGGTGTGTGTGTGTGTGTGTGTGTGTGTGTGGTGTATGGTATGTGTGTAACTCTTCTTGTCTCCTGTATAGTGACGTGTATAAATAAGGTGTGGGTTATCTAGTGGGACAGAAGAGAAGCTACGGTACCAACAACATCACCACCAAGCTCCACTGTCTCATCTAGTGTGTGTGTGTATGTGTCTGTGTGTGTGTGTGTGTGTGGTGTATGGTGTGTGTGTAACTCTTCTTGTCTCCTGATAGTGACGTGTATAAATAAGGTGTGGGTCATCTAGTGGGACAGAGGAGAAGCTATGTTACCAACATCACCACCAAGCTCCACTGTCTCATCTAGTACAACACCCAATAATCTCGGGGCCTCACAAGAGTCACGGGCTACTGACAGCAACAGCCTTCAGTCCCGAGGTTGAGGTATAAAAAAAAAAAAAAAAACGCTCTGTGTACGAATTCCTGTGGCCGACTGTACAGGTATGATGGCTCTCTTGTTTGTCTATGGTGTCATTGTATCGGTACCATGCCATCGTGAACACCATCAATGTTCTTGCATATAACAACTCGAGCTGTATCTTAAGGGAAGTAACATTTTTGTAGTCAATTTGGCTACTTATTATTTTTGTGTTGAACATGTTGTATTTAACTTTTTATATTCCATCCCTTACTTTTTCTGTTATTACTTGCTGTTATTATTTTGGAGTCAATGTAGGCCTCCAAACTCAACTATAAAACACATCCCTTGTATACTTTCAAATGGAGGGGTTGTGTTTCCTGGCATAGTTTGGAGGAATCAGTAGCCTTCAGATTTCCCATAATAGGTTACTCCCCTTAATACAGTAGCCGACCTGTACCTGTATATAACTTTACAGTGTTTATTCTGATGTAAAATTCACTTCTTGTCAATCTGTATCACCATTAAGGGGGTGCAGGAATAGGGGGACAGGCTTGGGGGGGGGGGTTTAGGGGGGTGCAGGAGTAGCTAGGGGGACAGACTGGGGGGGGGGGTTAGGGGGGGGTGTGGGAGTAGGGGGACAGACTACTACACGGTTTTCATGCTCAAATTGATGTTACATTCACTTGAAATTACTGTAGTTCAGATTAGTTCATTGACAGAATGTAGACATAAATGGAAAAAAAAATAAAGAAAATGATCAAAATATGAAATTACTGTACGTACTAATTTTATATGAGTGACAGCTATAAAATGTTTTTTCCCATGCATTAATTACAAATACTGTAATACCTTTGCTTTCTTTTCAAATATGGCATTAATTCATACAAATTGACAAACTATTATGTTAAATAATGTACAGTCGGTCTCGGCAATTCGTATACACCACTGTGACATCAATTATTCGTAATAAATAGAAAATATAATACTGTACGGTAGAGAGAAATCCATCGATAATAAAACCGTTGATAATAAAACCGTCGATAATAAAACCGTTGATAATAAAACCGTCGATAATAAAACCGTCGATAATAAAACCATCAATAACGAGGGAGCACTGTACATTGATTTCCTAATGCCAAACCTTTCTATTGTAATATTATTTGGGTTATACTTGAACCAGTCATCAGAACAATCATTACAGTATGTACTTAATAATACAATAATCCCTTTGAACCAATGCTCTGTGTATGAATTCCTGAGGCCAACTGTACTATTGGCTACAAGTATTCATACACACGCAGCTGTTGTTTTTGGGGATTTACAACACAGAGAAATTAAGACACTACGTAAATGCAATACCACATTATTATTAGGTTTGTTGTTTTGCTAATCACCGAGTCACTTGGTAGAACATTTATTTCAGTACTTCCACAATAATGACCTCTCTTTCCATATAGCCTGTGTAAGAATTCTTCCTCTCTTTCCATATAGCCTGTGTAAGAATTCTTCCTCTCTTTCCATATAGCCTGTGTAAGAATTCTTCCTCTCTTTCCATATAGCCTGTGTAAGAATTCCCGAGGCCAACTGTACATCAAATAAACCAAATAATTGTAAAATAAGGCGAAATGAATACAACAGGATGGATGATAAAAGGCAAGTAAATATGTTTGGTGAGTCAAGTGATTCACCGAGTGACACTTTGATGCGAGGTTTTTACTCCAGTAATGGGAACTCAACATAATTATACATATTATTTTTCCGTTCACAATTTTGATATTTCGAAGAAAAAATAAAGAGAAATATTTCCATAATAACTGAAATAAATCACAGAACAGTATAATCAGGAAACGAAAAATTATTATTATAAGCATGATATTGATGGTAATGAACACAAACAAACCAGAATAATATCACCGACTAACAATAATTAACACAACAAACTCCTAAACAAACAAACAAACAAACAAACAAGAGTGTGTCATGTGTTATGGAAAGTGTCTCATTATACGATACCTCCTGTCTTAATTAAGGTGGTATATAGCACATTGTTTTGGGTGGTAAATCTGGAGCAAATGATTCCTCCAAACTATTCTAGGCAACAGGATACCATTATATTGTTTCATCTGGGTCTGTTTCCTGGCATACTTTGGAGGAATCGAGGCACTCCAATCTATTAAACGTATAGCCTACTAGTCCCTCCCACACGAGAGGCAAATGGGCACGGGCAACTGAGTGGAATTTTCTCGCTTTTTACTAGTGTTACCATATCAAAGAGTCCCCGGTGGTACCCATAATTTAGCAGTGTTACCATATCAAACAGTCCCTGGTACTCATTGGCCACTTGTGCCAGACACCTAGGCTACCCATAATTTAGCAGTGTTACCATATCAAACAGTCCCCGGTGGTACCCATTGGCCACTTAATTGTACCCGACACCTACCCACAATTTAGCAGTGTTACCAGATCAAACAGTCCCCGGTACACATTGGCCACTTGTACCCGACAACTACCCACAATTTACCAGTGTTACCATAGCAAACAGTCCTTGGTACCCATTGGCCATTTGTACCAACACCTAGGCTACCCACAATTTAGCAGTGTTACCATATCAAACAGTCCCCGGTGGTACCCATTGGCCACTTATACCCGACACCTATATACCCACAAAATTGGTAACAGTGTCTGCCCCGCGGCGTCTCTTGCCTCTCGTGTGTGAAGGGGCTTTATATAATTCCCCATATTATGTTTAACACAGTATACAAGGCAAGCAATGTATTTGCTGTTTATATTATACTGTACAGCCGGTGTCAAGAGTCATGTCGCCTCACTCCCAGGGTTTCTTAATTGATGGATAACAAAATGGATAATAAATAAACAAACACATTCACCATAAACAGAATTACAATATCAAGGGGGCATATTGATAAACTATTTTGGTTCTTCAGTTTACCAGCCTGTGAAACTTATATTTCCATACTGTACTTCATGATAGTGACGTGTATAAATAAGGGGTGTGGGTCATCTAGTGGGGCAGAAGACAAGCTATGGTACTAACATCACCAAGCTCTACTGTCTCATCTAGTGTGTGTGTGTAACTCTTCTTGTCTCCTGATAGTGATGTGTGTAAATAAGGTGTAGGTCATCTAGTGAGACAGAAGAGAAGCTATGGTACCAACATCACCACCAAGCTCCACTGTCTCATCTAGTACAACACCCAATAATCTCAGGGCCTCACAAAAGTCACGGGCTACTGATACCCTACAGTCCTAAGGTTGAGGTTTGGCAGATGTGGTGACACAACTTTGGCCACCGACTGTACTAGACTTTCTGTATGATAAATATACTCTGATAATATATATAAATAAAACCTAACTCTTAGGAATAACAAACTACATGATTGCCATTCTGGGTTGATTCCACATCAGTCATATTCATTTGTTAGCTTCCGAACCAAACATTCTTATTGTAAAGCCCCTTCCACACGAGAGGCAAAAACAATTAAGGCGGGCACGGGCAACTGAGTGAAATTCTCTCGCTTTTTACCAGTGTTGCCATATCAAACAGTCCCCGGTACCCATTGGTCACTTGTACCCGACACCTAACCACAATTTACCAGTGTTACCATATCAAACAGTCCCCGGTGGTACCCATTGGCCACTTGTGCCCGACACCTACTCACAAAATTGGTAACAGTGTCTGCCTGCCGTCTTTTGCCTCTCATGTGGAAGGGGCTTAAGGCTGCATTATTTTCCAAAAGCTGTGTATCCGCATTCATAATATCTATCCAACAGGTAGATAATAATGATGATCACTGCATAGTTTACTCACCGAATTCATTAAATAATTCAGCCATAAGTCATTTACACGGCAAAGATTCTTTCATTTGCGTGCTTACAAACCAATACAAACCACTGTGGAATCGACCCTCTGTCCATCTCACCAAGTTACACCAGATTATAATTATCTCCTTAATAAACAACCTTAATTCATTTTATATTTGTTCTCACCTGCATGAAAATTATTACTTGGCTGTTATTATTTTTGTGTTGAACATGTTGTATTTAACTTTTTATATTCCATCCCTTACTTTTCCATCTACTGTAATTGGTTCTTAAGTGCTTCCATCATACAATATTAAGTTAATTTCCAATCTTCTCAAACATTTTCTAGGCTGTGTGTGTGTTGCTTTTGTTTACGTTCTTCAGTGCTTTCATCATATAATATCAAGCTTCTTTTTCATTTTCCTAAACAATTCCTTTATTTACATTCTTCATACAATATCAAGCTTCTTTCTCATCTTTTCAAACAATTCCTTTATTCTTTCCAATCTTCTTAAACAATTCTTTTATTTACATTCTTCATACAATATCAAACTTCTTTCCAATCTTCTCAAACATTTCTTTTATTTACATTCTTCATACAATATCAAGCTTCTTTCTCACCTCAAACAGTTCCTTTATCTATGTTCAATGCTTCATACAATATCAAACTTCTTTAATTCCCATCTTCTCAAACAGTTCCCTTACAGTATTTACGTATTTGAATGCTTCATACAATATCAAGCTTCTTTCCCATCTTCTCAAACAATTCCTTTATTTACATTCTTCATACAATATCAAACTTCTTTAATTCCCATCGTCTCAATACAATTAATTTCTTATGGTGTGTTTACCTTTTTTATTTACCATTGAGTGGCTGGAGTTGATGCCATCGGTCATGTCGTCTGTCTGGGTACTGTAGAGCATCATACCAATGTCTCAGTTCAGTCCCAGTACTGTCTTGGGAGAGCTGAAGGCCACCTGGTTGGAGAAGGAGTAGTGTTATTTTTTATAAAGTTATAATTATCTCTATAGAATGAGGATTGATCTGGAAATTATTTTTGTCAATAAATTATTTTTTTACATTAGATATAGGCTTCATCAAGCCCGTTACCATGGCCCAGGTCAACTGCTACTCACACACACACATGTCATGGCTTCCGAAACTGGTACCCAGCCACAGAGGGAGGGAAGTGAGGGTAATTCCCAAATACTTCAGCTGTTATGGTACCAGTGAGAGTGTTATGGTACCAGTGAGGGTGTTATGGTACCAGTGAGGGTGTTGTGATACCAGTGAGGGTGTTATGGTACCAGTGAGAGTGTTATGGTACCAGTGAGGGTGTTGTGATACCAGTGAGAGTGTTATGGTACCAGTGAGAGTGTTATGGTACCAGTGAGGGTGTTATGGTACCAGTGAGGGTGTTATGGTACCAGTGAGGGTGTTATGGTACAAGTGAGGGTGTTTTATGACATTCGGTGGCCTTATAGTAAGTGCCTGAAACTCAAATCGGAAGAGTAATTATTCTCAGGCCCTCACCTGAGAGGAATCGATCTCCCGATTGTTAGATTACGAGGCCAGAACACTAACCACTCGGCCATTCATTTGCATTGTATCACCTGGGTTCAGTTCAGTTTCAGCAGTGTAGTAAAAAAAAATAAAAAATTCACTGCCTATAACTGTCAAGAAATAAGGTCGCCATTTAATTCAACTTTATATAAGACTAAACTTCACAATTTCTCCCTGACTGATTAAGGCATTAAGGGGGTAATTCACTTTTATTACATTGGAGTGCCTTGATTCCTCCAATGTATGCCAGGAAACAGAACCAGAAGAGCAAAAATTAAAGTTGTGTTCTGTTGTTGCTTGGAATAGTTTGGAGGACTCAGTGGCTCCAGATTTACATTAGGAGTGTCTTGATTCCTCCAAAGTATGGCAGGAAACAGAACCAGAAGAGTAAATAATTAAAGTTGTGTTCTGTTTTTGCTTGGAATAGTTTGGAGGATTCAGTGGCTCCAGATTTACCAACACTAAATTTCCCCCTTAATATTGACTGACCTAATCCTGTAACTAAGATCTTAACGACCCTGTGATCATGTATAAAAATTGGAGGCTTCTGATTCCTCCTGACTATACCATGAAACAAGCTCCTTCTATATAAGTGGTGTTTCGTGGCAATATTTGAAGGACACATTTACCTCCAATTTTCTGACTACATCATAGGGTCCTTAAGGGGGTGCGGGAGTATGGGACAGGCTTGGGGGGGGGGGGGGGAGGTGCGGGAATAGGGGTACAGGCTTGGGGGGGAACGGGGGGGGGGTGCGGGAATAGGGGGACAGGCTTGGTGTGGGTAGAAAGCCTGTTCCCTATTCCCGCAACCCCCTAACTCCCCCCCAAGCCTGTCCCCTACTCCCGCACCCCCAAACCCCCCCCAAGCCTGTCCCTCTACTCCCGCACCTTCTTAACACACCTTTCTCTCTCTCTCTCTCTCTCTCTCTCTCTCTCTCTCTCTCTCTCTCTCTCTCTCTCTCTCTCTCTCTCTCTCTCTCTCTCTCTCTCTCTCTAAAACTTTCCATACCTTCTCCAATCCTCCCCGAACCTTACAATCCTTACCTATAAAATCATCACTCCTTCCCACATCCTTGTCGTAAACTCGGATATCCAGCAGTTTCTTGGGCAGTTCGTTCCTCCTCACCTCAAACACAAACTCTTCATTAAACTCGGGGTTGAGATTTTTCCACTTGACGGCTGTACGGTATTTCTTGTAGGTTGGGTCTGGCTTCAGTTGCCTGTTGTCATAGAGTAAATAAAAGTCACATTAGCTCCTCTTTCTCATTACTGCACAGGATTTGGTTACATAAAAGGTTGACATGATATTTTTCCGTGCAGTTGCAGTCTTCTAACAGGACCTCCTACCTTCAGTCCTCATAGTTAAAATATTACTTTCTGCCACCACACTACTCATACTACTCACACTTTACCCTCAAATCTCACAGTTACCCCAAAAATAACACTACTTACAACCACACTACTCACATTTTACCCTCAAATCTCACAGTTACACCAAAAATATTACTACTTAGTCACACTTTACCCTCAAATCTCACACTTACACTAAAAATATGACTACTTACTCACACTTTACCCTCAGTCCTCACACCACACTACTCACACTTTACCCTCAAATCTCACACTTACACCAAAAATATCACTACTTACTCACACTTTACCCTCAAATCTAACACCTACACCAAAAATATCACTACTTATCACCACACTACAGTACTCACAACAATACAACACAACTCACACTTTGACATAGGGGTCTGAGAATCCATTTGAGTCCATAGATGGGAGGTGAGCACAGCGTACAATTCCCACAATGAGGGCACTACGCTGACTGGAATACTTGAGGCTTAGTAACACCTTCCCTCTCTCTGCTTCACCCTTCACTTCATCCTCGGCAAGCTGGGTGGTGGGCAGAGGGTGGTATAATATTCAGTTAGTTTAATTGTGTGTGTGTGTGTGTGTGTGTGTGTGTGTGTGTGTGTGTGTGGACTGTATTTAATTTTCAGGCAGTACCAGAGTGTGTGTATGTATGTATGTATGTGTATGTATGTATGTATGTATGTATGTGTATGTATGTATGTGTGTGTGTGTGTGTGTGTGTGTGTGTGTGTGTGTGTGTGTGTGTGTGTGTGTGTGTGTGTGTGTGTGTGTGTGTGTGTGTGTGTGTGTGTGTGTGTGTGTGTGTGTGTGTATTTAATTTTCAAGCAGTACCAGAGTGTATGTGTGTATGTATGTGTGGTTTAGTGTTGTATATACTGTACTGTACTATCCAGGTTTAAAATGGTCACAAGGTCAAAAAATATACAATGAAAAGCGTTTGTGTGAGTGGGCAGGTAAGGTCAGCCCGTGAAATACTTTACATGAACTAAGCTAATTTCCAAACAAGTCTTATTATACATTTACAATACTTGTACGTTACAGTAAGGACGGCACAGAACTGAAGACTCACACTGATACGCTTCTCCAGGAACAGCTTGAGTCTCTTGGTCTCATGTGGTGTGACTTGTTTCAACGCCACCCTCGCCTCTCCAAGGAAGTCGTGGCCGAACCTGTCCTCATCTGATGCAAAGAAAAAAACAAACAAACACATAAATAAATAAATAATATCCATCATAGACTGTTGAAGTGGATGCCAAGCAGAATAAGGAAATATTAATTACTGAAGTAGATGCAAAGCAGAATTTAGGAAATATTTGATTAGATTATTGTATTGTAGAAACAGACTGAAGTACAGCCACAATCAAATATCCACCGACACCTTCCTTCCATCTTAGTAAATATCTTGGTAATAAAGAATATCTCATATATGATTTTGCAGCACCTCATAACAATAATAATTTATGGGGTTGAGTTGACATAAAGTGTTGTTGTATGATTATATTTTTATATGATACTGATTTATTTACACGATGGAAGGAAAGTGTTGGTGGGTATATGATTGTGGCTGTACATAGATGCATAGAAGAATTAGGGGATATTTGATTAGACTACTGTATTGTAGAAAAAGGACATTACCACACAGAGAACATTACAACAATAAAAATTAAACTAAAGCGCTAGATGGATATATAGGTTACTACTGAAAAGGAAAATACCAAATGGATACAATATTCTGGCACTATAATGTTAATGTTAAGATAATATTGTGTTATACATGCAGTACTGTATAGGAAAATTAAGAGCATGTATAAATTATAGTATATTGTACGAAAACTGTAGAAATTGGAAATAGTCTAAAAAGGCCACAGAGAAAATTTGGGGATAATATATTTTTGTTACATTGGAGTGCCTTGATTCCTCCAAAGTATGCCAGGAAACAGGACCAGATTGACAAAACTGTTGGTGTCCTGTTGCTTGGACTAGTTTGGAGGACTCGGTTGCTTCAGCTTTACCACCAATTAATACTGTACTTCCCCCTTAATAATTCATGCATTTACAAGTACAGTTAGGCAAGTAAGAAAGTGCAAGAAAAATATGGCTGTACACTCGAGCTCTTAAATTCGCAACCACGTCCCCAAATATTTATGTCATCTGAGCTGGTAACACTGTGTGGGGAAGGTGTTATTGTAGGTGAAAGATTGTATCATGTCCTTCTACTATGTTCCACCTACTCTGATTCCTCACCAAATCAATGTTACCAGCTCAAATGGCATAAACATCTAAGTACTGTACATGGTCGCGCATTTACGAGCTCAGGTGTACATGGCAACATCTTCACCACCACTCAAAGTTCAGCCAATCACGTTCCACCTTACATTGGCTCTGGGTTCCTAGTGATTCATTCATAAAGATACGAAGGCTTACTACAAACAACTGCCAGATGTTGACATATACAGTACAGCCAGATTTTTCTTGCACTTTCTACTTGGTCAACTGTACAGTCGTGGTCCATAATAATTATCCGCATATGGGTATCTCAACCAATTTACTGTCTAATGTTGTCACGTTCCCATATACAGTAATGTTATTGTTTTAAGTAGTGAGTAGCTGCTTCTAGTAAATTAAAAGATGGTATTTAACCTATATACTGTACTGTATTTAAATGTTTATCAACTAAGGAACAGAGGGAAGCTGTCAAACACTTATGTGAGTTACTCTTAAATGGATGATTATTTTGGACCACGACTGTACACCCAATTCTAGTAATGTTGTACTGTACTCAGATTGCTGGAAGCTAAATATGCCTAATTCTACTAACACATCTATTTACACTTTGATCAGAAACATTACACTACGTAATTATAATTGTATAAGGAATTGGCATTACATTTTAAATATATAATTGATACAATATTTGGAGATGTTACTTTTCTATAATTCTGGCATTTAATTACATCCAATAATCAAATAATAATAATAATAATAATCCTTCATAGACAATTGCAGTACGTGCTGTTTCAGATCAACAACACAGAACCATAACCAATTTCTATAACATTATACCAGATTATAATATATGGGATCTGTTAAGGAACCCTGTGATGTGGTCAGAAAATTGGAGGTTAGTGAGTCCTTCAAATATTGCCACGAAACACACACACCTATAATTATGGAAGAAGCTTGTTTCGTGGCATAGTCAGGAGGTATCAAAAGCCACCAAGTCCCATACACGATCACAGTGTTCTTAAATACTATCTATTATATGCAAGAACATTCATGCATGGTGTTGCCGATGGTGTGGTACCGATACGATGATTCCACAGACACACTACTGAATAATCGTATTGGTACACTTGTGAGGTCGACGAGTTCCACATACTCTTTCATCCAGACCTGAATTTGATATTATAAAAACTATATTAGTGACTACTTTAATGGTCAATATATATGGCAAATTATATGCATTTTCCAGATCTATAGCTTAATAAATGAATTAAAATTATGGCCTGCATTTGGCCATGATTTGGTGTAATACAACCTGGTCAGAAATTATGTATTACGCATACAGTATACCATGCCAACAACAACACCATGGATCAATGTTCTTGCCTATGTCCATACAGTACATCGTATCACAATAAACACACAGCATTACACATATACAGACATATACAGAAACAAACATCACTGAAATGAAAGAGCGAGGACATACTTGCTAGGGGACAGGAGGAGAAGTGAGCATGGGCGACGAGTTTACCGTAGTAGGGATAAGAGATGGGGCGGCTCGAGTAACAGAAGGGGGGCGGCCAAGAGAACGACCGACGCAGAAGTTGTTTGTTGAAGGAGGGGGTGGGAGGGGAGACAGAGAACCAGGTGGAGAGATGAGATTGGTGAATGTTTGGCCAGGGTGAGTCAGTGGGAACGAACAATAAAAAGACTGAGTGCGGTAAATAGATAGAGTCAGTGCAGTAGTCTCCTTAGTTCTGTAATTGTACACAAGGTTAAAAAAGTGTCGTGGACATTTCTCATCGTATATTTTGACATGAAAAACGACTGATTAATAAATGCTCTCATGCACTCCACTACCCATTAAAAAAGTGTCGTGAACATTACCTATCATACATTTTGACATGAAAGACAACTGATTAATAAATGCTCGAATTTGAACCTTCAGTAATCATTCAGTACTGTATATATTTAGACACATCCTACATAACTTTTTTTTACCTTGTGTACTTGAGGTTATTGACAATGTCTGTGGTATGGAAGATTGACACAAAAACAATTTAGGCGGTAATACACCTTTGGTATACTCGTAATCTAAAATATGTATCCAGGCTTGCTTTGAACAGCACGATCGAGTATTACGTGAGCTCAAGCAAATATGAAACAGGATAAGAGTTATAATTGGTTCACTAGTATGTCTAATGATTCGAATCTTCAACAAGACCTGGATTTAAATTGTGGATTGCGAGTGTAGGCCTACATTAGAGCACCTTGATTCCTCCAAAGTATGCTAGGAAACAGGACCACATGAAGAAAAGTAATGTTACCCTGTTGCTTGGAATAGTTTGGAGGAATCACTTGCTCCAGATTTACCAACACTAGAATACCTCCTTAATTAACCATCACACACAAAACTGACAATTGAGTTCATCATATTGTATTGTACAGTCGGCCTCAGAAATTCATACACAGACCACAATTGGTTAGAAAAGTTTGGGGTTAGGAAATTAATTAATTCACCCCCCAAATGTCCACACACTCCAACAACTGGAAAAAAAATTCAAACTTGTTCAAACTCGAGAATTCTATGTTTCAAGGCACGCTGATTCCCATTTTGCAATAAAAAATTGTGAGAATTTTTTTCCAAGAAGTTAAAAAAAAAAAAAAAAATCTGTTACTGTTTATAAATTTCAGGACACACAAATTACGACTCTGCAATTAAAATTTTGATTTCCGAGAATATTTTTCTGAAATTTTTTTGGCCGTAGAATATAATGGGAAA
The DNA here is from genome assembly GCA_033782935.1 of Petrolisthes cinctipes. NCBI lineage: Eukaryota > Metazoa > Arthropoda > Malacostraca > Decapoda > Porcellanidae > Petrolisthes > Petrolisthes cinctipes. The sequence continues at coordinate 11,568 of JAWQEG010003482.1, read as the reverse complement.
AACAAAATTCTGGAAATCCCTTGTAACCTATTTTACACAATTCTAACAGTATCAAATATCTAAATACATAAACTGGCCATTAGGTTCAGGGCAGAAGCTGTGAGTCCAAGTATGACTAACTTACAGCAGATTCCCTGTAAATGTATCAATCAATCTTTCTTGAGCTTGGAGTGACTTATAATGTTGGGACATTATAAAGAAAAGGAGTTGGGCTGATTCCTTGCTGCAGATTTTAATTAAAGTGTCACACAAGTTTGAGCCCATTCCCACTACTCCCATTACCACCACTTAACACCAAATTATTAAAACCCTATTTCCCACCTCTTGACACCAAATTATCAGAACCCATTTCACACTACTTAACACCAAATTATTAGTACCCAATTTCCACCTCTTAATACCAAATTATTAGAACCTATTTCCTACCTCTTGAAACCAAATTATTAGTACCCATTTCCCACCACTTGACACCAAATTATCAGAACTTACTTAACATCAAATTATTAAGACCCCATTTCCCACTACTTAACACCAAATTATTAGTACCCATTTCCCAAAGAGAACCTGTTAAACTATCCCCATCTAATAGCAAAAAATTTATTAGGACCCATTCCCACCGCCTGACACCAACTCATAAATTAGTTAGGACCCATTCCCACCACTTAATTAAGGGGATGGTATACTTTTGATAGATTGGAGCACCTTGATTCCTCCAAAGTATGCCAGGAAACAGACCCAGATGAAGAAATATAATTTAATGGTATCCTGTTGCCTGGAATAGTTTGGAGGAATCATTTGCTCCAGATTTACCACCCAAAACAATGTGCTATATGATAAAAAAAAACCACCAAATTATTAAGACTCATTTTTTCCCAACACCAGACACATCCTCCAGTAAAAACAATGTGCAATAAAATACAAAAACCCCTTCTGACACCAAATCAAATATTAGGACTCATTTCCGATCACCTGACAATTCCTTCAGTCAAAACAGCTTACCTAAGATGGTGAGTCGCAGGGTCTTACGGGCCATGTCCTGGTCTGAGATGCCGTAGTAGGTTAGGGTCTCATTGAAGTCCGGATTGACAGTCTTGGAGATGGTACGCGTCCTCAGTTTGTTGGACTGCCGCGAGGAAAATCAATATTGCATTTACTCTATCAAGAATAATATTAGCCACTGTTATAATGCTTCAAATTCATTCATACTGATTTATTACAGATTGCAGTGGTCTAGTTAACAGTGGATTAGTTAATGATAATGCATTATTTTACTCTATCAAGAATATCAACCACTGTTATGATACTTCAAATTTATACTGATTTTATTATAGATTGCAGTGGTCTAGTTAACAGTGGTCTAGTTATTGATAATGTATTTACTCTATCAAGAATATTAGCCACTGTTATGATGCTTCAATTCATTCATACGGATTTATTTACAGATTGCAGTGATCTAGTTAATGATAATGTATTTACTCTATCAAAAACAATATCAGCTACTGTTATGATGCTTCAATTTCCATACTCATTTATTACAAATTGCAGTGGTCTAGTTAATTATATTGACAAGACAACAAAAGTGAGGAGAGAGAATAATTATGACTCACTTTGCTCGCCCCTGGGAGAAGGTGAAGTTTTACATAAGGATCAGCCTGTCTGTTGCTGTCTGGGGCTCGCAGATTCTGTTTGTAGATGAGAAAAAAATAAAATAAAAATGGTTGCTTGTGTAAAATAAGTAAATAAATTACAGAAATACAAGCAATGCATTTTTAAGTCAGTTTCACTATAGTTTATGGGTTGATGGTCTTCAATGAGGGAGGAACTGATGAGTGTAAAATGAAGTAGTGGTTGATATGTACAGGGAATTATTAATTTTATGGAGGGACTGATGAATGTAAAATGAAGTAGTGGTGGTTGATACAAGGAATTAAATCATTTGTATAACCGAGCGAGGGACTACGTACAGTATCGTCAAATTACAAAACTCACCCTGGCCCCGTGAACAGTACAGTGAAGAGCTTGGTTGTGGGAGTCATACAGAAGGGAGAACTCTATGCTGCCCATCTCTGGTGACCCTGGTGATGGGAAATGATAACTTAGTGTGTGTCGTAATGATGTAATGTGTGTGTGTGATGTGTGTGTGTAATTATACCATGAATGTAATGTGTGTGTGTGTGTGCTTAAACCATGAGTGTATGTGTGTGTGTAATGATAATAATGGTGAATGTAATGTGTGTGTGTAATTAAACCATGAATGTAATGTGTGTGTGTAATGTGTGTGTGTAATTAAACCATGAATGTAATGTGTGTGTGTAATGTGTGTGTGTAATTAAACCATAAATACACACACAGACTGAACCCACCCAACCTAATCTAGGCACCCACCCTAATCTAATTTAATCACTCACCCTAATCTAATCACCCACCCTAATCTAATTCAATCACTCACCCTAATCTAATTCAATCACTCACCCTAATCTAATCTAATCACCCACCCTAATCTAATTTAATCAAATCACCTACACTAATCTAATCGAATCACCTACACTAATCTAATCTAATTACCCACCCTATCTAATCTAATCTAATCACCCATCCACCCTTATCTAATCTAATCACCCACCCTAATCTAATCTAAGCACCCTACCTAGCCTAATCACCCACCCTAATCTAATTTAATCACCCACCCTAATCTAATCTAATCACCCACCCTAATCTAATCTAATCTAATCACCCACCCACTCTAACATAATCTAATCACTCACCCTACCTAACCTAACCTAACCTAACCTAACCTAACCTACCCTAATCTAATCTAATCACCCACCCTGATTGTCCTTTAGGGATGAGTTGGTGGATGAGTGACGACCTTCGTGAAACACGTCATCAACACTGCTGACCTCATCTCGGGTGGACGAGTCGCGGGAGAGAAGAGAGTCACGCGAGTCACGGGAACCTCTGTGTGGGGACAAAAAATTGAGAGTGATAGGTTGCAAGTCACGAGAGTCACATGAGTCACAAGAAAATCTGTGTGGGAATGAGGAGTGATGGTTAAGTTGCGAGTATGAGAAAATCTGTGTGGGAATAAAAACAAGTGAGTGTTAAGTTGCGAGTTATGAGAAAATCTGTGTGGGAATGAGGAGTGAGGGTAGAGTTGCGAGTCATGAGAAAGTCTGTTTCTGCAGGAATGAGGAGTGAGGGTTAAGTTGTGAGTCATGATCGAGAAATTTTGTGCAGGAATGAGGAGTGAGGGTAGAGTTGTGAGTCATGAGAACCTCTGTGTGGGAACAAAAAGGAGAGAGTGATTGGTTGGGAGTCTCGAGAATGTCTGTGTGGGAATGAGGAGTGAGTGTGTATGTGTAAGTGAGAGGGGAATGAAAAGGATTGTGTGTGTGTGTGTGTGTGTGTGTCTTTGTCTGTGTGTGTGTGTGTGTGTGTGAAGTTGGGAGTCATGGGAACCTCTTCTGTGTAGGAGTTAATGAACCTAAAACTTTGGCAACTCTTCATAAAAAACATATATTGCAACGTGTCCTGTTTTACTGTATGTATCTATTCGACTCTCTGTACAGCCACAATCAAATATCCACCCACACTTTCCTTCCATGGTAGTAAATATCTTGGTAATAAAGAACAACACGTGCATGATTTTGCACCACCTCATAATAATAATAATTGAGGGGGTTGAGTTGACGTAAGGTGTTGTTGTATGATTATATTTTGATATGATACTGATTTATTGGCACGATAGAAGGAAAGTGTCAGTGGTTATTTGATTGTAGCTGTACATCTGTCTGTCTCTCTGTCTATCTGTCTGTCTGTCTGTCCATCCATCTTCCTGTCTGCCAAAATCCTCAGCCACAAACTTCCCTCCTTCATGTTTTGCTCACCCTGTAACTTTTTAAAATGCTTCCTCTTTTTCTTTTAACTCTTTCTCCCTAACTTTTATAATGCTCTCATTCCTATCAACTCTCTCTCTCTCTCTCCCTCTCTCTCTTTCTCTGTGTGGCCCGTGTAAATATGTAGCTATGTAACTCTCTCTCTCTCTCTCTCTCTCTCTGTTTGTTTGTG